>CAUYRH010096433.1:0-38005 GCA_963574655.1 Perodicticus potto
TTTTTTGAGACAGAGCCTCAAGCTGTCACCCTGGATAGAGACCTGTGGCATCACAGCTCACAGCAACCTCCAATTCCTGGGCTTAAGCGAGTCTCCTGCCTCTGCCTCCCAAGTAGCTGGGACTACAGGCGCCCGCCACAACGCCCGGCCATTTTTTGGTTGCAGCTGTCATTGTTGTTTGGCAGGCCCGGGCTGGATTTGAACCCGCCAGCTCAGGTGTATGAGCCTTAGCCTGTTGAGCCACAGGCGCTGAGCCGAAATGAATAATTTTTATTAATTTCAATTACCGTCCTTTATTTAGACTTACATGGTGAGCAGCTATTAAAGAGCAGCTTACTCTAGCACTTGGAAGCAGAAAAAATTCAGACTCAGACAAATGTGCCTTTCTCAAGATGATGGAAAATATATTTTACCTTTCACCTTGTAAGTTATAAGCGATTGTTTCCTAGTAAACAGCTCACTAAAATGAACTTCCAAAACTAATTATGTAATGAAATTCTTTCATTAAATGACATATATATATATATATATATATATATATATATATATTTTAATGTCAATTTTTATAAATGTACATGTTAAAACAGTTTATTTTATACTCAGATGAAAGTAGATTTCATTCTCTTTGAAAGGAGAATATTCATTTCCCACTTGTCTCCCTGACTCTTCAGATTCCAAAGTGGGTCGCGGGGGCATCTGTACAAGGATGGGGCCCAGTGATTCCATTTGAAAAGTACTGGTTATAGGGTATAACAACCAGCCAGATCCAAGGGCAGCACCTATGGCTCAGTGTGTAGGGTGCTGGCCCCATATGCCAAGGTGGCAGGTTCAAGCCCAGCCCTGGCCCAAAACTGCAAAAATAAAAAAATAAAAAAAAAAAACAACAAGCCAGATCCAACAAGGTGAAGTTTTGTTCATACCAACACATTTTTTTGGGTCTTTTGCCAGAACTTAATAGGGTCTGTTAACATTCAAGATACACTGCAGTGCATGGAATGAGGCTTTACACTTTTTGTTTTTATTTATTGGATGATTTAAACCAAAAAGGAAAGACTCACCAGTTTACTGACCCTTCTTGGTTAGTCTTCTGCCATTTCCTCCCTAATAAGCTGATATCTGGGATTCTTGGGCCAGCAAGCTGTGCAGGAGTGGGTGGGTTCTGGCCACCCTCATTGTTGTCTTCCTTACTTGTGTTCATGAGATTGCAGCCCTGACTCTTTTTTTTTTGCAGTTTTTGGCTGGGGCTGGGTTTGAACCTGCCACCTCTGGTACATGGGGCCAGCGCCCTACTCCTTTGAGCCACAGCCACCACCCTACAGCCCTGACTCTTGATTGTACCCTGTATTTGATCAAGCTATCCTGACTGGGTTTCCTGATGCTCATATAGAACTTGCCTCTGAGTAACTGTGAAGGTCAAACCTGCCATCCTTTGGTCTATTGGGCAGTCTCTGGTGGTGGTGCCGTGTTGGCTTTCCAGTGGTGCTGAGTTCCATTAATCTTTGCTACCCTTCCCCTCATGGTCATTATTTAGGCTTATGGCTTTATTAATTGATTGATTTTTATTTTTATTTTTATTTTTTTGAGACAGAGCCTCAAGCTGTCACCCTGGGTAGAGTAATGTGGCATCACAGCTCACAGCAACCTCCAACTCCTGGGCTCAAGCGATTCTCCTGCCTCCGCCTCCCAAGTAGCTGGGACTATAGGTGCCCACCACAACGCCCGGCTATTTTTTAGTTGCAGCCGTCATTGTTGTTTGGCGGGCCCAGGCTGAATTCGAACCTGCCAGTTCAGGTGTATGTGGCTGGTGCCTTAGCCATTTGAGCCACAGGTGCTGAGCCAGCCTTATGGCTTTATCAGGAAGGATTCTTTAAGACAGTTGCTCGGAAACCCAACTGATCATCTTTGGGAAGGGAAGAGGAGTCCAATCAATGGAAAGTAAGAAGTAGATAAGCAGAAATTTCTTTCAATAATAATCAGGGGAAAAAACTTTTTCTAATTTAAAAAAGGAAAGTAGTGTTAGTTTGACTATACATTTCACATCTTGCAAAAAAATTAGACTAGTTTTGGACATTAATAGAATATGTTTTTAAGAAAAAAAGGACATCAAAGGAAAAGTAATGTTCTTCTGTTCCTTCTCTTTGACTGCCCCTTGATCACTCTCCAGACTTAATCACCTGACATTCCCAACACCTCATACATAGTAGTAGGTTCAAAGTAGCCTCGGGGACCTGTGACCTGTGCCCAGCACACTGGGACAGGACATGGAGGAGCCACTAGCTGCCAGCCAGGGAGGGCAGTGGCGCTGCTGCTCGGGCTGCTCCTGGAGGATTGTAGTAAATAAGAATGCTAGTTCCTATATTGCCAAGTTACAGGAACATGCTGTATCAAAGACAAAGGTGAATATGGAAATGAGGGAAGATGGCTGACTAGAAACACCAGAGGCTCATGCCCAAAGGGAGAGATACTGGACTGAAGTGGATAGAAGCCTAATGAGAGGAGCTCCACACTGAGAGGACTGTGTGAGGTACACATCACCCAGGCTGAATCAAGCAGCAGAAACAAGAAAGTGGAAGAATAACAATAGGTACAAGCCCAGCTCCCAGAGGAAGGGAGACTCTTTCCCCCAAAGGGAGCTTCGCCATGGGCGGCCAGTCAAAGTGAACTGGGTTCAAAAGTCTCCTCACCTTATTCTGTGGGAGAGCAGTTGCTAAGTCCCAGTCCTCCTTCATTATTGAGGTCCCACCACTAAAACTAGGCCCCATTCTGTCCCGGCACAAAAACCCAAATATATTTCCTGCAATCCTGAGCACCTAGATCGCCCTTCCCCCACCCTAGTTGCTGGAAGAACTGCCCCCTGTATTGTCCAGAGTGTTCGATGGCTCACTGGGAAGCTTGGGCAGTCTGCTGGCTATTAAGCTGCAGTGTGAGAACAGTAGCAGGGTAGTCCAAGCTTTTGTGGGGAAAGGGTGCTACCCATCTCTAGCTTTTCAGGAATTCTCTGGCAGTTCTGTTTTCTGCTCTTCAGGACAACTTCTGAGCTCCATTGTGTGGGGGGGGGGGTCAGTACTTAAACGACTTTGACTTGTGACTGAACTTTGGACCTGCCTCCTCTGCCAGGTACCACTCTCTGAGCTCAATGAGGGGGCAGGGCCAGGGTTTAAGTGACTTTGACTGAACTTTGGACCTCCAGCCTCCCCCAGGAGGGGCTCTATGAGCTCAATTGGGTGGGTGGGGCCAGGGTTTAAGTGACTTTGGACTGAACTTTGGGCCTCAGGCCTCCACCAAGTGGTGCTCTCTGATGTCAGTTGGGTGGGCAGGGCTGAGTTTAAGTGACTTTGGACTGAAGGTTGGACCTCTGGCCTCCACCAAGCAGGGCTCTCTCAGCCCAATTGTGTGGGCAGGGCCAAGGGCTAAATGACTTTGGACTGAACTTTGGATTAGCATTCTCCACTGGGTGGAGGCACTCTGAGGCCAGTTGGGCAGGGAGGGCCCGGATTTAAGCAACTTTGGACTAAACTTTGCATTAGCACTCTCCACTGGACTGTGCCTGGTGCCTGAGTACCTGTTATCTGAACTTTAGACCTGTGTTCCCCCCACTGGGCAGCAGTCCCCTGAGCTAGACTGGGCAAGTGGTACCCAGTGCCTGAGCGACTTTGCCTGAGCTCTGAGCCTATGCTGCCCACAGACCTGCAGCCCTCAGTGCACGATTGGCTGAATAGTGCCCAGTGCATAAGCATCTGTCCAGAACTCTGTACCAACACTGACAGCTGGGCAGCCTCGTGAGCTTGATTTGGTGGGTAGAACCAACACTAGCAGAGCAATTGATTGGAACTCTGGGCCAGTACTACCTACCGATTCTTGTCCCTCTGGAGACACTGTCTGGGGCTGCAGATTCACCACTTGTCTGCCTTTGTTAGTGTAGCAGTTACACTGCAATGGTGAGGAGTGGACTCATCAGGGACAACCTGTCAGTTCAACTAAAAAAGTATAATTAACATATTGAAAAAGAGAAAAAGAGGAAGAAGCTGAAAATACTAATGAAGAGAAATCAGCTGAAGAACTCTGGCAACATCAGAGCAGATCAATGCCTCCTGGGGATGTCAAAGAAAATAGAACAGAGAATTCCATCCACAGAGAAATTGCTGAAATGTCAGAAGTAGAATTTAGAATATGGATGGCTAATAAGATAATTGGGATGGAGGAAAAGATGGAAACAGAGAACCAAAAAAGTAGTTCAGAAGTTGTCTTGAGAAATTAATGAATTCAAAGACAGAAGTCACCAAGGATATGGACATAAGGAGGAAAGATATAGCAGAATTTAAGGAATTGGACAAAGTATTTGAGGAGCTTCAAAATACAGTAGAGTCCCTCAGAAATAGAATTGAGCAGTACAAAGAAAGAATCTCAGATGAAGAAGATAAGACTTTTGAAATAGCCCAAGCATTCAAAGAGGTAGAAAAATGGAGAAAACAGAATATTTCCTGAAAGGGTTATGTGATTACTCTAAGAAATCAAACATCAGAATTATATGGATTCCTGAAGGAAAAGAGAATGGTCCCAAAGGCACTTCTCTGCCCCAAGACATAATGGCAGAGAACTTCCCAAGTATTGCAAAAGACATAGAAATTGAGATAGTTTCAGAATCCAAGCACAACTCAATCCAAACAAAGCATCTCCTAGACACATTGTAATGAACTTAGCCATTTTTTTTTTTTTTTTTTTGGAGACAGTCTCATTATGTTGCCCTCGGTAGAGTGATAGAGTGCTGTGGCATCACAGCTCACAGCAACCTCAAACTCTTGGGCTTAAGTGATTCTTTTGCCTCAGCCTCCCAAGTAGCTGGAACTATAGGCACCCACCACAATGCCTGGCTATTTTTTGTTGTAAATGCCATTGTTGTTTAGCTGTCCTGGGCCAGGTTTGAACCCATCACCCTTGGTGTATGTGGCTGGTGCCATAACCACTTTGCCATGGGTGCCAAGCCTAATTTAACCAATGTTAATATGAAGGAGAAACTTCTGCAAGCAGCCAGGCATAAGAAAAGTATTACTTACAATGAGAAAAGTATAAGGATGACTTCAGATCTTTCAGCTGAAACTTTCCAAGCCAAAAATGGATAATACTCAACCTTCAACCTTCTTAAACAAAACAATTTCCAACCCAGGATCCTATACCCTGCTAAATTGAGTTTCATTTGTGATGGAGAAATTAAATACTTCACTGACATCCACATGCTGAGGAAATTTGCCATAACTCAACCAGCTGTACAGGAAATACTCTGACCCATTCTTCATAACAATCAATAGGAGAGTACACCACCAAAGTAAACCCACCCAGAAATTAAAGGACAAAACCTAGCTTCCACAAAGATGATAGGCATAAAATTAAGTTCTGAACTTTTGAAAAACAAAATGACTAAAAAATCTGCCACACCTATCAGTTCTTTTAATTAATGTGAATGGTTTGAACTCTCCTTTAAAGAGGCATAGGCTGGCTTACTGGATACAAAAACTCAGGCCAGATATCTGTTGCCTACAAGAAACTCACCTTCATAAAACAGGTCTCATGGTGAAGGGATGGGCAGCAGTATTCCAGGCAAATGGAAAGCAGAAAAAAGCTGGGGTTGCAATCTTGTATGCAGATACAGTGGGATTCAAACCAACGAAAATAATGAAAGATAGAGATGGACACTATATACTGGTTGAGGGAAACACACAATATGAAGATATTTCAATAGTTAATATCTATGCACCCTAGCTGAATGCTCCGCGATATAATAACCCCCCACTGATCTGAATATATCATCTTTTCACACTATAATAGTTGGAGATTTTAACATCCCAATTGGCAGTACTGGACAGATCCTCCAAGCAGAAACTAAAAGAAATAATGGACTTAAACATGACCTAGAACAAATGGACTTAACAGAAATTTATAGAATACTTTATTCTAACAAAACCAAATATACATTCTTCTCTACAGCCCATGGATCATCTTCCAAAATTGATCATATCTTAGGTCACAAAGCTAACCTCAACAGATTCAAAAGAATAGAAATTATTACCCCCCCCCGTGTCTTCTCAGACCATCATGAAATAAAAGTTGAACTCAACAGCAATAGAAATCTTCATACTCAAATAAACTCACAGAAACTAAATAATTTTATGCTCAATGATAGCTGGGTCATAGACAAGATCAAGAAGGAAATCATTAGATTTCTGGAACAAAATGATAATGAAGCCACAAACTATCAAAACCTGTGGGAGACTGCAAAGGCAGTCCTTAGAGGGAAATTTATAGCATTAGATGCCTTCATCAAGAAAACAGAGCAAGTCAGCAACCTAATGGGCCATCTCAAGCAACTGGAAAAGGAAGAACAATCTAATCCCAAATCCGGCAAAAGATAAGGAATAACCAAAATTAGAGCAGAATTAAATGAAATTGAAAACAAAAGAATTATTCAGGAGATCAGCAAAGCAAAAAGTTGGTTCTTTGAAAAGTTTAATAAAATTGATAAACCCTTAGCTAGATTAATGAGAAAAAGAAAAACAAGATCTGTAATAACTACAGTCAGAAATGATAAAGGGGAAATAACAGATGCCACAGAAATACTTAAAGATTCTCAACAATTACTACAAAAACTCTATTCCCAGAAATATGAAAATGTAGAGCAGATGGACCAATATCTGGAAGCATGATACCTTTCAAAACTCAGCCAGAAAGATTTAGTAATCTTGAATAGACCAATTTTTCAAGTACTGAAATAGCGTCAATTATACAAAATCTCCCAAAAAAGAAAACTCCTGGACCACATGGTTTCACACCAGAATTCTATCAAACCTTCAAAGAGAAAGTAGTTCCTACAATGCATAAACTTTTCCAAAATATAAAGAAGGACTCTTCCCCCCAACACATTCTGTCAAGCACATATCACCCTGATCGCCAAACCAGGAAAGGACTCAACAGAAAAAGAAAACTATAGACCAGTATCATTAATGAATATCAATGCAAAAGTATTCAACAAGATACTAGCAAACAGAATACAATGACACCCTAAAAAGGTTATACACCATGATCAGGTGGGTTTTATCCCAGAGACATAAGGTTAGTTCAACATAGGCATATCTATAAATGTAATTCACTTCCTAAATAGAATCAAAAACAAAGACCATATGATTCTTTCAAATGATGCAGAAAAGGCTTTTGAAAATATTCAGCATCCTTTCATGATAAAAACACTCAAGAAAGTAGGCTTAGGGCGGCACCTGTGGCTCAGTGAGTAGGGCGCCTGCCCCATATACTGAAGGTGTTGGGTTCAAACCTGGTCCTGGCCAAACTGCAACAAAAAAATAGCTGGGTGTTGTGGCAGGCGCCTGTAGTCCCAGCTACTGGGAGGCTGAGGCAAGAGAATCACCTAAGCCCAGGAGTTGGAGGTTGCTATGAGCTGTGTGATGCCACGGCACTCTACAGAGGGCAATAAAGTGAGATTCTGTCTCTCCAAAAAAAAGAGAAAGTAGGCTTAGCAGGAACATTCCTTAAACTGATAGAGGCTACCTACAGCAAACCCACAGCCAATATCATATTAAATGGAGTAAAATGGAAAGCATTTCCACTCAAATCTGGAACCAGACAAGGATGCTCTCTGTCTCTACTGCTATTTAACATTGTGTGGGAAGTCCTAACCATTGCAATCATGCAAGAGAAGGAGATCAAAGGAATCCAAAGGGTTTTTTGTTTGTTTGTTTTGAGACAGAGTCTTATTTTGTCATCCTCTGTAGAGTGCTATGGCTTCATAGCTCATAGCAATCTCAATCTCTTGGTCTAAAACAATTCTCTTGCCTCAGCCTCCTGAGTAGCTGGGACTAGAGGTGCCTGCCACAACGCCCAGCTATTTTTGGAGACAAGGTCTCTCTCTGGCTCAGGCTGGTCTCAAACGCGTGAACTCAGGCAATCCACCTGCCTTGGCTTCATAAGGGCTAGGATTATAGGTGTGAGTTGTGGTGCCTGGTCAAGCTAAAAAGTTAAGAGTACTGGAAATGGAAATCCCTCAGAATGGAAGAACATTTTTGCATGTTATGAATCTGACAAAGACTAATAAAGAGAATCTACAGAGAGCTCAATAGGAAAAGTTCAAACAACCTCTATAAGTGGGCAAGAGATTTGAACAGAAATTTCTCTGAGGATGACAGTTGAATGGCCAATAAACACATGAAAAAATGCTTATGGTCTTTAATCATCAGCAGAATGGAAATCAGAACCACTCTTAAGATATTCACCTAACTCAAGTAAGATTAGCCCACATCACAGAGTCCCAAAACACCAGATGCTGGTATGGATGCGGAAAAAAGGGAACACTTTACCCTGCTAGTGGGATTGCAAACTAATACAGCCTTTTTGGAGAGAAGTATGGAGAATCCTCAAAGATCTAAAAGTAGACCTTCCTTGGCTTGGCACCTGTAGCTCAATGAGTAGGGCACTGGCCACATACACTGAGGCTGGTAGGTTTGAACCCAGCCTAGGCCTGCCAAACAGCTTGGAAGACTGGGGCAAGAGAATCACTTAAGCCCAAGAGTTTGAGGTTGCTGTGAGCTGTGACACCATGGTACTCTACTGAGGTCGACATGGTGAGACTCTGTCTCAAAAAAAATAATAAAATAAAATAGAAAAAGTTATAAATAAGCCCCCTCCCCAAGCACTGTTACCCATGTAGTTTTACCGGAGATCATTCTCAAACGTGTGAAGAACAGAAAATTCCAATATAAAACTATTCCAGAGCATGGAACTTAAAAAAAAAAAAAAAAGTAAACGTAACAATGACAACAAAGTAAAACAAAATCTACATCCACAGATCAAAAGAGAATACCAATGCAAAGGTCCTAAATAAAATATTAGCAAATGCAATCCAGTAGTGATTTAAAGGAGTACTGTACCAAAACCAAGTGGGACTGGGATTTAGTACAAGAATGTAACAGATAGTTAAACACTGAGGAAAACTAATAACACAACTTATTCTAATAATAGCTTTTAAAAGAAATTACGATAGTCATCTCTATAAATGCTGAAAAGTCACATGATAAAATTTAATATCCATTATTACGGAATTCTTAGCAAAATAAGAATAAAATGATATTCCTTAAAATTTTTTTTTTTTTTTGGAGGCAATCTCACTATGTCACCCTTGGTAGAATGCCGTGGCATCACAGCTCACAGCAACCTCAAACTCTTGGGCCCAATTGATTCTCTTGCCTCAGCCTCCCAAGTAGCTGGGACTACAGGCACCCACCACAATGCCTGACTATTTTTAGTTGCAGTTGTTTAGCTGGCCCCGGGCCAGGTTGGAACCTGCCACGCTCAGTGCATGAGGCTGGTACCATAACTACTGTGCTATGAGCACTGACCCAGAATACTCCTTTAAGATGACCAAATATATCTACCTTAACCAAAAGTCAGCATACCTAACTTAATGAGAAAACAATATACAAACCATTTTAGTCGGGAACAAAACAAGGTTGTCCACTATCACCACTATTAATGTATTATAAGTAACAGCTAATGCAGTAAAGCTAGAGAAAGAAATAACTGCAGTAAAACTACAGAAAGAATTAAGCATTACCTCAAAAGGAGGGAGTAAAATGATTACCTTCAGATAGTATGATTAGATACCTGAGAAAAACCAAGAGAATCCACTAAAAAACTGCCACCAACATGGAGAGGATTTCAAAAAAGATGATAGCTGGGTACAAAATTAGTATACAGAAAACAGCTCTTCTCTCTCCAATATCGAACTTCGATGGCCCTGGCAGCAGGATGAACCATGCTAGCCTGTCTTTGTTCCCCAGAGTCCTCTACATCTGAACAAGTCCTTCCCAGAACCACCTCAGACTCTTATCATGCATTTGTTCTACAGATCTTATACTGTAATAGTGAGCAGCATTTTTATATACCAATGGGGATTGAATGCACTTAGTTAACTAACACGAAGACAGACCACAAGGGAAGTTATTGAGCTGGATGGAAAAACATTAGCAAGAGAATTAGTTGCTTACTGAAACACTCTACTCTTTGGTAGTAGCACTTAGAGACCCATTTTGGTTGGAAAACAAAAATCAGAAGCATTAAAGAGATTTCATTTTAGGTATCCCTATTCTACTACCTGTGTAACAACTATTTTTCTTATTTGAAAAATAATAACCAGATATTTCTCCACATAGTAAGTAATAGTCAATATTATGTGGTATTTACTTAAGCTCCAGAAAGGAGAATTTTGAAGAAAATGTGCCCTCTCTAAACTATCATTAAAACTGAGATAATGCTAGCCAGTAATTCCATTCCCAGATTTACCCAAGTGAAAACAAAGCTATGCTCACACAAAAGCCTGTATGCAAATGTTTCCAGCAGTTTTTGTTTTTTGAGACAGAGTCTCACTCTCTCACCTTCGGTAGAATATGTGGTGTCATAGTTCATAGCAACCTCCAACTCTTGGCTACAAGCGATTCTCGTGCTTCAGCCTCCCAAGAAGCTGGGACTATAGGCTCGCCACAACACCTGGCTATTTTTAGAGATAGGGACGGGGGTCTCACTCTGGCTTAGGATGGTCTTGAACCTCTGAGCTCAGCACAATCCACCTGCCTTGGCCTTCCACAGTGGTAGGATTACAGGGGTAAGCCACCATGCCTGGCTTCCAGCAGCTTTATTCATAATCACCCAAATGTCTTTCTACAGGTGAATGGATGAATAAATTGTGGTACATCTGTACACGGGCTGGTAACTAGCAAAGTAAAGGAATGAACTGTTCATACACACAACTTAGATGAATTGCAACACCCTATGCCAATCACAAAGTCAGATTAAATGTCATTGACATAACATTTTGGAAAAGACAAAACTGTAGAGCTGGCAGTGGGAAAGCGGAATTTTGGGAGTGACAGAACGTTCCCTAGCTTGATTTGTGATGGGGACTACAATCTCAAAGAACTCTACAAACTCTACACTAAAAAGGGTAACCTAATAAATGGAATTATACCTCAGTTTTTTAAAAACACAAAAATTACCAAGTATAAGAGGAAATAGTTATACCACTTTGTGGATAGTAGAGTCATTCTAAAAGTGATTAATATTAAGTAAAATCTGTAAGTCAGTTCATTAGTAATGGAACTGTAACAAAATACCAAGACATCAGTTTACATGGCCTACATACACTTACTGCCAGTACAGCGGAACTAATACCACCATTGAACAAGTATTTCTGGCGTGCCTACCACATGTCAGACGCTGTTGTAGGCACTCAGACACAGCAGTGAGCATGGCAAAGCCCATGCTCTTGGGGGGGCTTACATTTTAGTACTGCATTCTGATGTGCGACTCATAGGATAAAACATAGCTAGTTTCTTCAAAGTGAGGGATAGTGTAAATACTAAGTAAAATGAGCTGATAAAAAGCAAGGATAGGGCAGAGGCAGGAGGATCACTTGAGGTCAGGAATTGAAGATCAGCCTTAGCCAGAGTGAGAACCTGACAATAACAAAAAACAGAAAAATTAGCAGAGCATGGTGGTGCATGCCAGCTACTTAGGAGACTGGGGCAAAAGGACTTGAGCCTAGGAGTCTGAGGTTGCAATGAGCTATGATGGCATCAGTGCCCTCCAGCAGGAGCAATGGAGTGAGACCTTTTATTATCAACAACAACAACAAGGAGAAAAGCAAGGCTGTTGCCTGATGGTAAGATCTGAAATTGCTAGTTCTGAAACTTTTTTGAGACCCCAAAAGAAAGAAAACAACTTCAGATACTAAGTAAAATAAAAGTTAAGAGACAAAATAAGATTTTTTTTTTTTTGAGACAGAGTCTCACTTTGTCTCTCTCAGAGTGCTGCAACATCACAGCTCACAGCAACCTCCAACTCTTGGGCTTAAGTGATTCTCTTGCCTCAGCCTCCCAAGTAGCTGGGACTACAGGCGCCTGCCACAATGCCCGGCTATTTTTGTTTTGGTTGTGGTTGTTGTTTGGCAGGCGCCCTAGCCACTGAGCTACAGGCACTGAGCCCAAAATAAGATTCTTAATACTACTCAGACAAAGTAAATATAGGATCTTCAGGAGCATTTTTTTTTTTTTTTTTTTTTTAGGTAGAGTCTCACTCTTTTGCCCAAGGCTAGAGTGCCATGGCATCACAACTCACAGCAACCTCAAACTCGTGGGTTCAAGTGAACCTCCTGCCTCAGCTTCTTGAGGATCTGGGACTACAGGCACCTGCCACAATGCCCAGCCAGTTTTTCTATTTTTAGTAGGGATCAGGTCTTGCTCTTGTTCAGGTTGGTCTTGAACTCGTGAGCCCAAGCAATCCACTTGCCTTGGCTTCTCGGAGTTGACAGGATTAAGAGCATCAGCCACTGAGCCCCATCAGGAGTATTAAATTCTAGTCGTGGCATGCTATGTGGTTTCAAGTGTTAGGTTCTACTATATATTAGCAAAATTGTGTGTTAACAGAGATTACTTATTTTCAGATTTCAGTATAGGCTGAGCATCTCTAATCTAAAATCCGAAATCTGGCTCGACACCTGTAGCTCAGAGGCTAGGGCGCTGGCCACATACACCATGGCTGGCGCAGGCCTGTCAAACAACAATGACAACTACAACAAAAAAGAATAGCCAGGTGTTGTGGTAGGCGCCTGTAGTCCTAACTACTTGGGAGGCTGAGGCAAGAGAATCCCTTACGCCCAAGAGCTGAGGTTACTGTGAGGATGACATAGTGAGATGCTATCTAAAAAAAAGAATTCAAAATCTGAAATGTTCTGAAACCTGAAACTTTTTGAGCACTGATATGACACTCAAAGGAAATGCTTATTGAAGCTTTTCAGATTTTGGATTGTTGGATTAGGGATCCGCAACCATAAGTATCTGCAAATATTCCAAAATTTGAAAAAAAAAAAAAAAGAACCTGCAATCCAAGACACTTCTGGTCCCAAGCATTTGAGATAAGGGATACTCAACCTGCAACAATAAAACTTACAGGTTTACAAAACTGACACTGGTTAGGAACTATTGGTGTAAGTGCATGTAAAGACTCCAGAGTATAAACCAAACATTAGGAGGGTTCCAATTACAAAGGGCCTGGAGTTGGCATCATTATATGCCAAAGTAATGACCATGGAGTATAGAGGGTTAGCCAAAGAAAATTCTTTGAAATGCCAGCCCACACTTAAATAAGGAACAATCCAAATAGATAACAAATTGAAGTCCCAGAGTGAAATTATGTGTGAAAGATAAATAACAGTGTTATCATCCAAATCTGAGCCAGGACACAGGCAAACGTTAGAAATAGGAGAAAGGGACATGAGTCTAGCAGCAAATGAGACCATGCCTGCCCAGCAGAAGAGCACTCCAGGACAGTACATGCGTGAAGTGAGCAGCCCACAGCAGGCTCTCTCCCAGGTGAATCCAGAGTGGGCACCCCAGGCCAAATCGCCCAAGGCCACTTTTTTAAAAACTTTATTCAAATTAATACAAGAGTATAATATTTAGGTTACCTGGTTCTCACTTCCAGAGTAAAGTTCCATTTATAGAAGAACACCTTACCCAGGGGGCGTGTTATACACCCTCACAATGTGCACATTGGGTGAGATCCTGCCTCATGCCCTCCCTCCTTCTGCTGTAAGTCTTCCCCCCACCCCCTCCAGCTTCCCTCTACTCCCAAACTGGACTATAATAGTGTTTTATTGTTCTTAAGAACATGTGATTGTTTATATATTTATTTGATATTAGTATGGCGTACACTGGATATTTATTTTTCCATCCTTGGAATACTTTACTAAGAAGAATGTATTTTAACTCTATCCAGGTAAATGTAGAAGATGTAAAGTCTCCTTCTTTTTAAATGGCTGAATAATATTTCATGGTGTAGGCCAGGCATGGTGGCTCACGCCTGTAATCCTAGCACTCTGGGCAGCTGGCAGGTGAATTGCCCTGAGCACAGAGGTTCGAGACCAACCTGAGCCAGAGTAACACCCAGTCTCTACAAAACAAGCTAGGCATTGTGGCAGGCGCCTATAGTCCCAGTTACTTGGGAAGCTGAGGCAAGAGAATTGCTTAAGCTCAAGAGTTTGAGGTTGCTGTGAACTGTGATGCCATGGCACTCTACCGAAGGCAACACAGTGAGACTGTGTCTCAAAAAAAAAAAAAAATACAGTAATGTCTCAGGATATAAAATCAGTGTCCACAAATCAGTAGCCTTTGTGTATGCCAATAACAGCCAAGATGAGAAGCTAAGCAAGGATACAATTCTCTTCTCAGTAGCTTCAAAGAAAATGAAATACCTAGGAATATATCTAACAAAAGAGATGAAGGGCCTCTCCATAAAGAAAACTATGAAACCCTAAGAAAAGAAATAGCAGAAGATATTAACAAATGGAAGAACATCGCATGCTCAGGGCTGGAAAGAATCAACATTGCTAAAATGTCTGTACTTCCCAAAGCAATCTACAGATTCAGTGCAATCCCCATTAAAATACCAACATCATACTTTCAAGATTTGGAAAAAATAATTCTTCGTTTTATATGGAAAACAGAAAAAAAACCTGTATAGCTAAGGCAATTCTTAGATAAAAGCAAGGCCTTAGTAATAAAAACAACCTACCATATTTTAGGTTGTACTACAAGGCCATAGCGATCAAAAGAGCATGGTATTGGCACAAAAATAGAGACATAGACATCTGGAATCGAATAGAACACCATGAGATGAAACTAAAATCTTACAGCCACCTGATCTTTGATTAACCAAACAAGAACATTCACTGGGGGAGAGAATCCCTATTCAGTAAATGGTGCTAGGAGAACTGGATAACTATGTGTAAAAGACTGAAACTGGACCTGCACCTTTCTCTACTCACTAAAATTGATTCAAGATGGATAAAAGATTTAAATCTAAGGCGAAAATCAATAAAAATTCTTAAAGTGTGGGGAAGATACCTGAAGATAATGGCCTGGGGAAATATTTTATGAAGAAGACTTTGTGGCAGTTGCAACAACAAAAATAAACAAATGGGACTTAATAAACTTTGAAGTTTCTGTATAGCTAAGGAGCCAACAAGCAAAGCAAATAGACAACCATCAGAATGGGAAAAGACATTTGCACATTATGAATTAGACAAAAGCTTGGTAACTAATCTATAGAGAAATTAAGCAACAATAAAAAAAGCCAACAATCCCCTATATCAATGGGCAAGTGAGATGAATAGAACCTTCTCTAAAGAAGACAGATGAATGGCTAACAAGCATATGAAAAAATATTCCTCGTCCCTAATCATCAGAGAAATGCAAATCAAAACCACCCTCAGATATCACCTAACTCCAGTGAGAATGGCCCACATCACAAAGACTCAAAGCTGCAGATGCTGGCATGGTTGTGAAGAGAAGGGAACACTTTTACACTGCTGGTGGGACTACAAACTAAGACAGCCTTTTTGGAAGGAAGTATGGAGAATGCTCAAAGAACTCAAACTAGACATCCCATTTGATCCTGCAATCCCATTACTGGGCATCTACCCAGGAGAAAAAAACTCCTTTTGTCATAAGGATATTTGCACTAGGCTGTTTATTGTAGCTCAGTTTACGATTGCCAAATTGTGGAAACAACCTAAATGCCCACCAACCCAGGAATGGATTAACAATTGGTGGTACATGTATACTATGGAATACTATACAGCCACTAAAAAGGATGGTGACTTTACATCTTTTGTATTAATTTGGATGGATTTGAAATACATTTTTCTTAGTAAATCATCACAAGAATGGAGAAGCAAGAATCCAGTGTACTCAATTCTGATAGGAGGACAATTAATGCTAGTACATAGAGGAGGGGAGAGAGGGAAGGAGGAAGGGAAGAGTGTGGCCACAATGTGTGACACACTTGTTGGTGTTAATAGAGGGACTTCACCCAGCAAACGCAAGCAGTATAACCTGGCTCATTGTACCCTCAGTGATTCCTCAACAATAAAAAATAAAAGCTTGTGGCTCAGTGCCCATAGCTCAGTGAGTAGGGCGCCGGCCACATACACCGAGTCTGGCATGTTCAAGCCTGGCCTGGGCCTGCTAAACAACAACGACAACTGCAACCAAACATAGTTGGGTATTGTGACAGGTGCCTATAGTCCCAGCTGTTCAGGAGGCTGAGGCAAGAGAATGGCTTAAGCCCAAGAGTTTGAGGTTGCTGTGAGCTGTGATGCCACAGCACTCTACCAAGGGCAACATAGTGACACTGTCTCAAAAAGAAAAAAAAGAAAAACTTGAGAAAATAATACTTTGTTACATGGAATCAGAAAAATACGCAAATAGCCAATCCAGTACTTAGAAATAAGAACAAATCTGGACATATCACACTACCAGACTTCAGGTTATACTACAAATCTATAGTAATCAAAACAGCATGATATTGGCACAAAAATAGAGATGTAGATATATGAAATAGAATAGAGAATCTAGAGGTGAATCAAGGCACATAGCATCATTTAATCTTTGATGAGTTTAACACAAACATTCATTGGGGAAAAGAATCCCTATTTAGTAAATGGTGCTGGGAGAACTGGGTAGGGACCTGTAGAAGACTGAAACTGGACCCTCACATATCACCACCAACAAAAATTGATTTTCACTGGATTAAATTTAAGACATGAAACTATAAAAATACTAGAAAGAGAGTGCAGGGAAAACGCTTGAAGATATGGGACTGGGAATATATTTTATGAGGACCCCCACCACCACCACCACCCTGCAGTTGAAGCAACACCAAAAATAAATTACTGGGATTTGATCAAGCTAAAAAGCTTAGCACAGCTAAAAGTACTACAACTAAAGCAAAGAGACATCCCTCAGAATAGGAGAAGATTTTTGGATGTTATGATTTTGACAAAAGTCTAATAACTAGAATCTACAGAGAACTCTAATAAGAAAAAAGAAAAAACCATTCCTTTGTGGGTAAGAAACTTGAAACTTCTTTGAAGATGACAGACGAATGGCCAGCAAACACATTGTGGGCAAGAGAGGCTTGAACAGAAATTTTTCTGAAGATGACTAACGGCCAGTAAACACATGAAAAAATGCTCATCATTTTTAATCATCAGAGAAATGCATCACTTAACTCCAGTAAGATTAGCCCACATCACAAAGTTCCCAAACTGCAGATGCTGGCATGGATGTTGAGAGAAGGAAACACTTCTGCACTTCTGGTGGAATTGTAAACTAATACAACCTTTATGGAAAGAAGTATGAAGAATCCTTAAGGAATTAAAAGTTGACCTTCCATTTGATCCTGCATTTCCATTGCTAGGTATTTACCCAGAAGAACAAAAATCATTTTACCACAAAGACATTTGCACTAGAATGTTTATTGCAGCCCAATTCATAATTCCCAAGTCGTGGAAGCAACCCAAATGCCCATCAGTCCATGAATGGATTAACAAACTGTGGTATATGTATGCCATGGAATACTATTCAGCCATTAAAAAAGATGGAGACTTTGCATCTTTTATGTGTACATGGATGGAATTGGAACATATCCTTCTTACTAAAAGTATTTCAAGAATGGGAAAAAAAAGTATCCAGTGTACTCAATACTATTATGAAACCAATATATAAACACTTTTATACATTCATACTAATGATAAAACACAAATACAGTTTAGCGAGAGGAAGGGGAGCAGAGGGGAGGGGGCGTTTGGGAGGAGGGAGGACCTCGCCTAATGTGCACAGTGCAAGAGTACCCTTCAAAATAACTAAGAGTAAATTATAAATGTATTACCACAAAAAATAAGTGAGGTGAGAGATATGTTAACCAGTTTGATTTAAGCATTCCACATTGTGAATCAGATCATCACATTATACCCCAAAAAAGTATATAGTTATGATTTAATAAAAAATTAAGGGCAGAGCCTGTGGCTCAAGGAGTGGGGCGCTGGCCCCATATGCCGAAGGTGGTGGGTTCGAGCCCAGCCCCAGCCAAAAACTGCAAAAAAAAAAAAAAAACAACCCAGGACTTTGGGAGGCTGGTTTGGGTGGAGGAGCACCTTAGTTCGGATGTATGAGGTTGCAATGAGCTATGATGAAGCCACTGCACTTCAGTCTGGGTGACATAGTGAGACCTTAGTCTAAAAAAGAAAAAGAAAAAAAGAATTAAACTGTCAAATTTAGAAGTTAAACTACTTCAGGGGAATTGGCGCTTAAATTTGCTTATGGGCTTTTTCATTCTTAGGAACAAAATAAGTTAACCTTCAATTCTGCTTAAAATGGAGATGATTGTGTTTGTCTTTATTAGACTCAGGGCCTTGAGATGGGGAGTGCGAAACAAAAACAAAACACTTAGCACATTTAAGAAACAGACTATTAAAAAAGAAATCAAATCAAATCAAACAAAAAAGAAACAGAGTATTCCCTGCTCCCAGAATTCCATATTACATAAGAACTTGATAAAAAATTTTTCCCTGTATGAAGAGGAAATAAAAGGTATGCAGATCTTACACCAATAGAAGAGGTGGGTTTTGATGGTTTGATCTGGAGGCCAATTTTTGTTTTTGCTATTTTTCTTTTTTGGTTTGGTTGCCATTAATTTCCTCCCATCATATCCCCCTTTTACCGCAGTCAGTTTAATGCCCCAGTGGTCATCTCAGAAGCACGACTTCCCTGTTTGTTGTGGGGTCTCTTTCTGCTCTGGCTGATGCTGTTTTATCTCTCCATTTCCTCTCCCTTGCACATCCCGAGACTATTGAGTTCTGTGGCGACAGGAAGAAACTGCCATCCAATAAAGCACATAGTTGATGTGCATATGCTATTACCCAGTAATTATCTTCAGATAAATGAATAGGTGATCTGTTGTGGAGGCCCTCTCACATGTCTCCCAGAGTGGGCCGGAACCCTGAGAGAAGAGGACGGTCTTTTGGGAAAGTGGTGCCCTGCCCTTGTGTACTGTGTTGATAACCTCCAGTCTCGCTCACAGGATTTCTGGGCAGAAAGGACATAGGCAACAGTTGTGTTAAATTACTCATTCATTTGAAACTGTGTGATCATTTTAGTCAGTAAAATTGAGAAAGAACCCAAGGAAAAGGGTTTTATTTTCCTGTATTCCTTCTGAAAGGGTCATTGTACATACCCATGGGTAATATCATTGTGAACTTGCCATCTGCCCTGAGCCCTTGTCTTTGCGTTTTTGAACTCAGACATCTGTTGGGATTCCCCCAGCTGGGAACAAAGACGTGCCTGGAAGGCAGCCATGGGAGGAGATTCCTCGCCTTGCACCTCAGTGCTCCTTGTCCATGTGTTTGCCATACTTTGTCAGTACCAGTGGGCACTGGCCCCCACCAAGGGCCAGGCCTTTTCCATGCTCGTATCTAGGCATCTCAGTGGATGTCAGGATCTTTGAGTTGATTGCTAAGGAGACTTACTTTTGCTAATAAATGAGGTAAATGGAAGAGATGTGCTAATTGGATTGCTGGCTGTGTTTTCTCTCCCAGGAGATACTCTCCGGTGTGGTGGTCATATCTAGTAAGGATTCCATTCAGCACCAGGGGGTGTCTTTGACAATGGAAGGAACTGTAAACCTCCAGCTCAGTGCCAAAAGTGTGGGTGTGTTTGAAGCTTTTTATAATTCTGTTAAGGTAAGAGTACTTCAATTGGAAGGTTTTAGTTCAATATGCAAATGTTTGTGATGGTTTTTACTTATTGTTCCCCTTTCCTGATGGTAGGGGAAGGACATCTGTCTTTATTGTTATCTGTTATTTTGGGAGGGATGGTGATAGTTCTAATACTTACAAATCAACCTGACAGAATGTAGGTATTTTGTTTCTAAGTACATCCTGTTATAAATTAGGCTTAGGAGAACTGTAATTATATTAATTTCAGCCATTCAAAAGATCAAAGCTTTACTGAGAAGTTGTGCCCATGGCTTATATATTTGCCTTCTCAAATCAAAATTTTGTTGTTGTTGTTGTTGTTGTTACAGTTTGGCTGGGGCTGGGTTTGAACCTGCCACCCTCAGTATATGGGGCCGACACCCCACTGACTGAGCCAGAGGCACCACCCACAAATCAAAACTTTTTTATTAGCTATGCATATTGCTGGTGTTGGATTTGACATTGAATTAAGATACAGATGAGAGCAAGAAACTATTTTCTTTTTGTCATTTAGAATAAAGGTTTGTGTTCTAGAGTGACTTTTTCTTTCTTTCTTTCTGTTTTCTTTTTCTCTTTTTTTTTTATTTGAGACAGAGTCTCAAGCTGTCACCTGGCTTGAGTGCCATAGTAACATCATAACCCACACCAGCCTCCAAGTCTTGAACTCAAATGGTCCTCTTGCCTCAGTTTTTTGTATTTTTATTAGAGATGGGGTCTTGCTCTGGTTCAGGCTGGTCTCAAACTTGTGAGCTCAAACAATCCACCTGCCTCAGCCTTCCTGAGTACTAGGATTACAGGCATGAGCAACCGCTCCTGGCCAAGTGACTTTTTCTATACTTAATAGTTTTCTTTTCCTGAAGAACGTATTAACTCTTTGTAAACTGTGAGGGGGAAAAAGAGAGAAGAAAGGTACATTAACAGTATTCACATTTGGAACATGTTTTTTCCACAATTTTATTTTAATCCATTTTTACTTAGAGTCACTTCATAAGTTGTGAATTTTCTTAGGCATGTTCCAAATGATAGTACCCTCTTCCTCCTTGGAGGCCTGCCTGAGGTCTGCGGGAGTGCCCAGGGCTGGAGGGAAGGCCTGCTGTCCCCAGGTGGGTGCACTGAGAAGGCTCGGAAGAGGCTGGCAGGCTGTTGAGAAGAGCTGGGATGGGGCAAGGGTGACACCCAAGTTTACATGTCAGCCCTGCTAGCAATGTGGGCTCACTGGGCTACGTCTGTTTCTTCATTGTGGAGATAGGGGCCATCAGGATGGTTAAGTGAAATATGTGGGGAGGAGAGAGGTTTGAATAGGTTAGTTCCTACTGTATACCAGGCACCTAAGTGTCTCATGTTGTAAACTATTTTTGTGCAGAGACTTAAAAAAGGGAGCCAGCTGGCTATTCAGCTCTCAACCCAGCACTGTGTTGCCCAGGAAACCAGGATGGGCGCGCCCAGGGACTGAGTATTGTGTCTTTGAGGAGATTAGTAGTAGACACTATAAGGTGAAAGGGATCTACAAGTGCCTGCTGACTACCCAGTTGGTTTTTGTTTACAGCCCATCCAGATTATCAACAGCACCATAGAAATGGTAAAGCCAGGGAAGTTTCCCAGTGGCAAAACAGAAGTTCCTTTTGAATTTCCTCTGCACGTGAAGGGTAACAAAGTTCTGTATGAGACTTACCATGGCGTGTTTGTCAACATTCAGGTGAGAGTTTCCTAATGCTATGGGATTGACTTCATCATTTTTCTTCTATAAAATAGCACGGTTTGTCTTTCACTGAAAATTAATAGATGGACCCAAGAATTTAATATTGTACTTATTGCTGAGACCTCTCTTATTGATTTGTCATTTTGCCCTGTAAAAGGCTAATTTTTATTTTTGATAGGCACCCTGAAGGACCTGTGCTATAACTTCTTTTTCCTGTTTTTTTCAGTCTCTTTTCAGGCCACACTGACACTGTAACAGTTAGGCCCTAACTGCCTTCCAGCTCCAGCATTAACTTGTCTGTTTTGTATTTATAACTATCTCTTTGTTTTATACCCCAAGGCGACTACTTTAACATAGGCTTGTATTCTTTATTGAACAAACCTTGTCAATGAGGGGAAGTGAATTTATGACTTCCTGTCTACCTCTGCTAGTTGACGATGTCTTTCACAGTTGCTATTGTTGTCTCAGGAACAGTGTAGAGAGTCGTGACTCAGGCCAAGAGAAAAAGCTTTCCTTTATTCAGCTGAAAGATACTTTTGTGATAGCCTTGCAGCGGCTCCTTGCTATGAGATAAAACCATTCAGTGTTACATGTAAGGGGGTACATGTCAGAAGTTAGGAATTTGTTTGATTTGTGAATTAAGCTTTAGTTGGTAATTTGGTCTTGGTAGAGCTTACAATAATAGCACCTTTTATTTATTTATTTTTTGTATTAAATCATAGCTGTGTACATTAATGCAATCATGGGGTACAATGTGCTGGTTTCATATACAATCTGAAATATTTTCATCAAACTGGTTAACATAGCCTTAAGGGCATTTTCTTAGTTTTTTTTTTTTTTTTTTTTTTTTTTTTTTGAGACAGAGCCTCAAGCTGTCACCCGGGATAGAGTGCTGTAGCTTCATAGCTCACAGCAACCTCTGATTCCTGGGCTCAAGTGAGTCTCCTGCCTCCACCTCCCAAGTAGCTGGGACTACAGGCGCCCCCCACAACACCCGGCCATTTTTTGGTTGCAGCCGTCATTGTTGTTTGGCGGGCCTGGGCTGGATTCGAACAGCCCGCCAGCTGAGGTGTGTGTGGCTGGCGCCTTAGCCGCTTAAGCCATAGGTGCCGAGCTGTTTTCTTAGTTTTTGTGTTAAGACATTTATATTCTGCATTTATAATAGCACCTTTAAAATAAGAATCTTCCAAATACCTGTGAGGGTTTCACCAAAGGTTTGTCTGTTGTGTTGAGTTTTATGAGTTGATTAAGAAATCTATCAAGAAAGATCACATGTAATACAGTGAACTCTGTTGAATAAATGTTTCTGTGAAGAAAAACATGGTTCCAGTTCTTTATTATTAGCATACCTGTGTCAGGCAATATATGTGTATGTACATATGTGTGTGTGTGTGTATAAATACATGTATATACACACATACCCCCCAAAGGCTTTGGACAACTCCTAGGAGGTAACAGTAATGACTGGGTAAGTATCTAGATTCAGAGAGAGCTAAATCTATAGACATAAAAATACCAATTGCTGGTACACGGACATGAGTCTTCTGACCAGCTTTCCAGGTTAGGAATATTTCTACCATGAAAGAAAGTGATTGAAAAACGTCTTTTTGACAATACTGAAGATATATTGAACATTTCATTTTGATAATTATTTTTATTATCTATCCAGAATCAGTATCAGCTTGCTATATCTACACAGTAGTTACATAATATTCATTTTAAAATACAAGAATATGTTCATTAGAATATATTCAATAGAATAAGATTGTTTTCACTGATCATAACCTGTTACTTTCTCCTATGTTTACCATGAGTTATTAAAAGATTAATGTTTATATGTTTAAGATGTTTAGAATCAAGTTGGAAATCCCATCCTTTCACAAATATTCTAGGATGTACAGATACACACATAAAGCTGTGTGTTTGTGTTCCTGCAGAACTGAGAGTTAGAGACTACTAGAACGCAGCAGGGGCGTTCACAGTTGGTATGTTCTTTAGTAAAGTGAGCAGCCATCCTTGCTTGAGGGTTTGCCTCAGAACGCTACAGCTTGGAATTCTGTACCTTCTGAAATGCCTTACTAAATGCCTTCACTTTCTGAAAGTGAAGGGATTTCTGCTTGGCTTAACCTCAGATTTCTATGAGCTTATCTCCCTTATGCTTACTGCCATTTCACGTATTTTTTTGCCATTTTTGTTAATCTTTATTTTTTCTGAATCATTCTAAAGTTAGCTACAGAATCTTGATACTTCATTTCTAAGTACGTCAATGTCCATCACTCCAAAAATGGCATTCTCCTACATAATCACAGGTAACATTTTCACACCTATCAAAGTTAACAAAAATTCTCAAATATTATATAAGTCCCAGTTCATATTGAAATTTGTCATCACTTTTAAGAAAATATTCTTAAGAGAAACTAGGATTATGGTTTGATATGTTTTCATCTACTCCTTCATCCATCCTGTTTTATAGAAGAGCAATTGTCACCTAGACAGGACAGTGACTCCTGTAGTCGGACAGGCCATCACCTCTTCTCAATGCCCATTGCTTCTACTCTTACTCTGAAGATTTACATAGGCACATCACTTTGGATAGAAGGTTTTGTTCTTAAACCCTAGTATCTTTCTTTTTTCCTTTTTTTGATATGGATTCTCACTCTTATGCATCTTGGAATGCCATGGCTTCAGCCCAGCTCACAGCAACCTCAAACTCTTAGGCTCAAGTGATCCTCCTACCTCAGTCTAGCAAGTAGCTGGGACTATAGGCACCTGCCATGATGCCTGACTAATTCTTCTATTTTTAGTAGAGACAGGGTCTCACTCTCCCTCAAGTTGGTCTTGAACTCCTGAGCTCAAGGAATCCTCCTGCCTTGGCCTCCTAGAGTGCTAGGATTACAGGTATGAGCAGCTAGTATCTTTCCTAAATTACGTAGATCCGAAGAAAGTTTTCATTTATAATTTGAATTGTGTTGTAACAAAATGTAAAAATGGTAAAAAAAAAAAAAAAGCAGTAAAGGATTTAAAATATAGCCATGGCAGGCATAGGGTGCACGCCTGTAGTCCCACATACTTGGAAGGTTAAGCAAGAGGTTCGTGTGACCCCAAGAATTCAAGATCAGCCTGGGCAACATGATGAGACCCCATCTCTAAAAAAAAGTTTAAAAATAACAAAAATAAAATATAGCCAGTATTCAGTTCCTAACTTGTAGAGAGGCATGGCTTGCTTGTTTGTTTCTTAGAGCAAGGCTTCATGACTCTTGTTCTTACTCTTAGTCACGTCGAGTTCATTTTTCATCTGTTATATACTGCTTACAAGAACCTGTAGGTCTTTTGTATCTGTCCTTTGAGCAGCTAATTTTCCTTCTAAAAACTTTAAATTGTAGGTAGGTTTTATTATGTTTGTTTTACTCTTGTGTTGATGCTAGCAAGATTTTATACTATAACACAAAATATAGGACAAAATATAACAATATATGTATGATGATGCATGTTCACGCTTAATCTATAGAGACTGTAATCATCCTTGTTGACAGTTAAAAATACCTTGTATAGGAGTCTGTTTTAAATCTGTTGACAGGTGGAGCTATCGGTGCCCACCCCAATGCCTGGCTAGTTTTTCTGTTTTTAGTAGAGACAGGGTCTCACTCTTGCTCAGGCTGATCTTGAGCTCCTGAGCTCTGGCGACCCACCAGCCTCAGCCTCCTGGAATGCTAGGATTATAGGTATGAGCCACTATGCCTGGTCAAAGAGGTAAAATTTGGGACCTCCATTCGATGCTCTGTCCAAGTCTGACATCCTGGCCCACCTGACCTCCTGTTGCTCATACCACCTAGATCAATCTTTAGTGCTTGGAGAAGATGATGATAAAGTGAAAAGATCCAGGTCTTCGCAGCAGACAGATCTAGACTTGAATTACAGCTCTACCACGGAGTTACATGAAGGATTGAGGGCATGAGTTTTGTTAACAGACAGGCATAAATTTACATCCTGTCTCTGACTTGGAACGTCCTCCCAACCTCTCTCCTAGGGCATTAATGAGGAAATTGTCTGAAGTACTGGGCACAGTGTGCTTGCCTGGCACATGGGTGTGCTAAGTGAGTGCTGGAATTAATGGTGACTGTCCTTATATTAGCCCAATAATTGGTGTTTTTTTTTTTGAGACAGGGTCTCACTTTGTCACCCTCAGTAGAGTGCTGCCGTAGATCGCAGCTCATAGCAACCTCAAAGTCTTGGGCTTAAGTGATTCTCTTGCCTCAGCTGGGACTACAAGCGCCTGCCACAAGGCCTGGCTATTTTTTTGTTGAGGTTGTCATCATTGTTGTTCAGCTGGCCCAGGCTGGGTTCGATCCTGCTAGCCTCAGTGTATGTGGCTGGCGCTGAGCCAGCCCAACAATTCATATGTTGTTAGAATGAATTGAGGTAGCCTGTGCTTAACACCCATCCCTAGAATATAATATCAGCATTTTCTTCCTTGCTCCACCCTCTTCCCTCCCCCCTTATTACAGGCTGCCTTGTGTTACTAATTATTGTTTTCACATTTAACAAATAGTGGCCAAAAGTTGCTGCCTATAATTCACATTCTTTTACTCACAAGAAATCCAACTCAAATTGATTTAGCCAAAGAGGGATAGTGTACCATAGAACTATCCAGAGAAACAGTGAGGCTAGGTTGGATGTTGTCATACCTGGCCTGTGTAAATTGAAAATTCCCAAAATAAAAATTAAAAAACAACTTTTCCTTCATTCCTCTTAGTTCATAAAATGAAGAGCTAGTTTTTAAGGTCCCTTGTAGGGTTTTTAACACTATGACTACATATTCTGTAGTAGACCAGCAGCTCTGTGAGGACAGAGTGTGACTTTGAGCTTGGCAGTGGAGCTTCGTGCAGTGCTCCGCACACAGAGCAGGTGCTCAGCAGGTGAACAAGTGGAGAGCAGAGGTCTGGGACATGCTAGCTGCCGTTCGAGGGGTTTCCAGTCCTTACTGTATGTTTTACTGATCCTGCTCACAAAATAGCTGCTGTTTTACTAAGCACGCTATGCGCAGGCCCTGTACTAAGTGCTTGTGCACCTTCTCTCAGTTGATTCTCACTGCAGTAGGTACTAACAGCCCATCCCACAGGCAGGCTGAAGATCCCGGAAGCCATGTTATTGTCTGGGCTCATGCTGTGAGACAGATGTCTGGATTTGAACCAGCTTTTGTCAGATGTGTTGCTTTCCCTATCTTACTACTCTGGTCTTTCCCTAGCCCATAGGTCAGGCCAGTGGGTCCCACTACAAGGATGGCTGTGGGAATCTGCTGAAGAATAAACTTAAAGTGTTTTTTTTCTATAGAAATGCCTTTATTTTGAACATTAACTCTCCCCGTTACGTATTGATTTCATATTATACATTAGTTGAACAAAGTTTCCATAAAATATGATGACTGATTTCTTTAACTGGAATGCCAAGATGAAAGCAAATCCTTCTAAAAGTGACCTTTTCTTTAACTTTCCTCTCTAGTATACGCTGCGCTGTGACATGAAGCGGTCTCTGTTGGCCAAGGACTTGACAAAGACCTGTGAATTCATCGTTCACTCTGCTGTAAGCTGCACTGGGGGCTCTGTTGCTGAATAGCAGGACCTTCCGGCATAGTACAGGGTCTTCCCTATTTGTAGCTAATAAGTTTGCCCCCTACTGTTTCATGGTTCAAAGACCGAGCAGCATGAGCATCATTCCCGCTGGCCCAGGGTCCCCCAGCTGATGTCATGGGCCCAAAGGGACGTGGCATCTGTGACACGCCCTTCTACCTGGCTCCCTTCATGTCATAGTGGCCGTGGCCCTTTAGATCCCAGCCCCTGAGTAAAAAGACGGCCAGGCAGGCTCTAATGAAGCTGGTCTGTGTTGATGGATTCTACATAATATGGTCACTGTTAATGATGTTAGAGTAACATTTATAATGTGTGATTCTTGCAGGTAGACAGCTGTGTAGCTCAGCAAGAGACAGCACTGGGTTTGACTCTCAGGTGGTCGTGGAGCTCTCTGGGCCTCACTTCCCTGATCTGTGGAGTAGGACCTTTCATGAGGTGGGAAGAAGACCTCTGGGAGTCACGGTGCCATTTCCAGTGGCACCTAATAGACCCTCCAGTGTTAGCTCTTAATCTGAGAGAGAGATTTAAATAAATACCTCCCAGAAACTACTGTTTTAAAGTTCTGAAGTTGTAAGTTACCTTTTGGGTTCAGAATGTCTGTCCCTTCATTTTACAGATGAGGAAACTATGGCCCAGTGGGATAGGAAACTTAGACAAAGAACACAGTGTTGTTGGCAGAACTGTGTTTGGAACCCAAGTATTCTGCCTCTCCATCCTTCCCGGTTCACTGGGTTGCCGCTTGTGTTTTAAAGGGAGGAAATCTGTCTGCCCTGTAGAACTCTGGGCCCGCATCCTCGTGATTCTGGCTGTACCTCTCGTTTCAGCCTCAGAAGGGGAAGTTGACTCCGAGTCCTGTGGACTTCACCATCACACCTGAAACCTTACAGAACGTCAAAGAGGTAACACGTGCCACACGCTGGCGATGTGTGTTTTCCTAGTAATTAGACCCCAGCTGCCACCCAGGTTTTGTTTGAGAATCAAGTCATCAGTGAGAAGAAACCCCTGACTGTCATCTGTACTCAAATGAGTCTGTATTTTCAATGTGATTTCCTTTTTAAGCTCAGTAAAGCAGCTTAGAAGAATGCTTTTTAAAAGTTTTTCAAGGAGGGTGTATGCTCATTACTTTTTCCTGTCTTCTTTCAGTTTTAGTGCCTTTTGGGCCCTAAGTCTCAATGCTGCCCATCATGGTGGCCGCACCCCTGTACTTAGCCATGGTCTGCGCTTGCCCAGCTGGCCATGTGCCGTCTGCTCCTGGTGTTGAGATTGCAGTTTCCCCTACTTGCCTCTGTATCCCAGAGAGGGTGGTCAGCACCTGCTTGTTCCTCAGTGGTGGCTTCCTCACAGCCCTGCATCCAGTCAACCCTCTCTAGTTTCTGATGCCAGTCCCTGCTTGATCCCCACCTGGCCACATGGGCTGCACAGGCAGAGCAGTTAATTAGGCCCAGTCCAGAACCTTGTCTGATTTCCCTGGTCTAGTGCTGTCACCCATTGCCATCAATTTTCACCAGACTTTTTTTTTTTTTTTAATATGTCTCTAAGCAGTGAATTCTTACATTTTTTTCTGGACATAATTTTTCTTCCTTACTCTAATTTTGCATTTTACTCTCGCTCATACTGGTTAGAATGGGGTTAAGGTCATATTTGGGAGGATTAGGGCACTGGGGAGATTGTTGGCCTCACCCCTCAGCAGGCGCAGTTGGGGCAGGAGTGTGTCATGAGGAGCTTTTCTGGAGACGCAGGGAGGAAGCAGCCACTCTGTCCGTTCCCTTCTCTTCCCTCCCTGGGTTCTGTGAGCACATGACCCCAGTGAGCCACTCCATTTCCCTCCCATCTCTTTTGCCCATGTGTTGAAGTGTTCTTCAACAATAATGTGACGCCACTTCCGAGCACTATTTCTTCTTCACAGCATCACCTTTTATTACGGATGCAGGACCTTTCATTTGTTTCCTATATTGATTGCTTCCCAGGAGTTGCATCTTCTGTTTGTTGAGTGCCTACCTCTTTCTCTTGTCTTTATTTTCCTCAAATGGTTATTGATTCTTGGTTGTCAGTTTATGTTTATAGACGAGACTAATATGCATGGTACTGTTAGAGAGACTACAGGGAGACTGTTTGATCGTAAGCACAGGTTGACAGAGGGGTTGGCCTTGAGTGCTGACAGGGCAAGGAAGTATATACAGGAAGCTTGTCCTCCGGGCCTGGAAGCTTGCTCTCTTGCACTGTGGCCATAAAGGGCTGAGGACACAAACCCTGCCTTGCCCTGAAGTGCTTTTGGAGTCTCCCAGGTGGAAGGTCCCCCTTGAGGGACACTGTGGTGCTAGGCTTCCACAGCTTCACTCCTCTGGTGAGTTCTCCTGCGGTGCCCTCACTGCCCTTCCCCAGGCCGTGCCAGGCACACTCGCCCTCACTGTTCTCACTACCAAGAGCAAGAGTCCCTGGCAATCCTTGGAGCCTGTTGTCAATGCACTTTTATCTGACAGATGTGCTTCACTGGGGTTGTCTTTGCGGAGCCTTCTTTACAGCTAGTCTAGGTGTAAAGCAGGGATCCTCCAACTACGGCCCGCGGGCCACATGCTTCGGTGTGAATTGTATTTGTTCCTGTTTTGTTTTTTACTTCAAAATAAGATATGTGCAGTGTCCATAGGAATTTGTTCATATTGTTTTTTAAAACTATAGTCTGGCCCTCCAACTGTCTGAGGGACAGTGAATTGGCCCCCTGTTTAAAAAGTTTGAGCATGCCTGGTGTAGAGTTACTTATGAAAGGAAAAGAAAATTTATTAAAGATAGAGTCTTTCCTGTTCATTGTTGGAAATGAGAAAATAACCCACACAGCAAATAAAATGGCTTATCCATAAAATGTCACTTTTTTTATTGTGCTTTTTAAGTAAAAAAGGGATTTATTGGAAGGATTTAAGATAGCTTCTAGAAACTGCAGGAAGGCTGGAGATGAGACTCAAAAAACAGACCAAAAAAAAAACAAACAAAAAACCCATACTATGTTAATATGCCAGTGAAAGAGGAAAAAAATGAGGGCTTAGTCAGTATTTTGAGCTGGACTTTGAAAGCTTATCTTTTTTATCAGTTGCCTACAAGAATTTTAATGTGAACTGCTACCTTTTAAAATTTTTCTTACCAAGTAATTCCTTTTACTTTTCATTATTTTTAAAACTCTGTCTTCAGTGGAGATTTTTTGAGGGGACCCCCAGGCCCACAGCCCCTCACTCTTCAAGAGGTCTAGGCCGCAATGCCCAGTCTGAAGGCTATAGTTGAATGTGACCACTAACCCTTAAGATGTGGCTGGGTTGAGCCAAGATGAGCTGTCAGTGTAAATATTGAACAGAATGAAAAGAAGAATGTAGAGACAAGGGAACACTTACACTGCTGGTGGGACTACAAATTAATATAGCCCTGTTGGAAAGAAGTATGTAGAATCCTCAAAGAGCTAAAAGAAGACCTTCCATTTGACTCCACAATCCCATTACTAGGTATCTTCCTAGAAGAAAAATTGGGGACATCTTTAAATTGATAATAATTTTAAAGCCTCCTTTTTTAGAGATGAGTGACTTTTTTTTTTTCAGATTAATGTGAGGATATAAATAATTAGGTTGTGATTTTGCATTTGTTAGGTAGAGTCCCTGTTGTAGTGGTGTCCCACACCCAAGAGGTGTGCCATATACCATTACATTGTGCACATTAAGTGGGAGCACACTTACCCTCCGTCCTCCCTTCCCCATCTTGAATTGAATTGAGTTTTTCTCTTGTGTGGGTGTATATTCTCAACTGCCTTCATATTAGATTGGATACTTGCTTCTCCGTTCTTGTGATACTTTACTAAGAAGAATGTGTTTCAACTCCATCCAGGTTAATACACAAAATATAAAGTCTCCACCTTTTTTTGGTTGTGTAGTATTCCATAGTATATATATACCACAGCTTGCTAATCCATTCCTGGGTTGATAGGCATTTAGGTTGTTTCCACATCTTGGCGATTGTAAATTGAGCTGTGATAAACAATCTCAGGACAGGCGGCGCCTGTGGCTCGTTGAGTAGGGCGCCAGCCCCATATAGCAAAGGTGGCGGGTTCAAACCCTGTCTTGGCCGAACTGCTAAACAGAAAACTAGCCGGGCGTTGTGGCAGGCGCCTGTAGTCCCGGCTACTCGGGAGGCTGAGGCAAGAGAATCGCCTAAGCCCAGGAGTTGGAGGTTGCTGTGAGCTGTGTGAGGCCACGGCTCTCCACTGAGAGCGGTAAAGTGAGACTCTTATCTCTAAAAAAAAAAAAAAAAAAAAAAAAAAAAAACAATCTCAGGACAATGAGCTGTGATAAATAATCTAAGGACAATTTAAATGTCCTTATGATAAAATGGTATTTCTTCTTCTGGGTAGATGCCTAGTAATGGGATTGCAGGGTCAAATGGAAGCTCTGTTTTGCGTTCTTGGAGGAACTCCCTACTTCTTTCATAGTTCTCCATAATTCTTTCCAAAGAGGCTGTATTAGTTTGCAGTCCCACCGGCAGTGTAGAAGTGTTCCCTTCTCTCCACATCCACACCAGCATCTGCAGCTTCAGGACTTTGTGATGTGGGCTCTTCTCACTGGGGTTAGGTGATTGATCTCAGGGTGGTTTTAATTTGCACTTCTCTGATGATTAGGGACTATGAGCATTTTTTCATATGTTGTTAGCCATCCTCTGCATTCTTCAGAGAAGGTTATGTTCGTATCTCTTGCCCATTGATAGATGGGATTGTTTGTACTCTTTTTGTTGTTGTTGATTTATTTGAGTTCTCTGTAGATTCTGGTTACTAACCCTTTGTCAGATTTGCAACATGAAAATATCTTTTCCTATTCTGAAGATTGTCTGTTTGCTTTAATTGTTGTGTCCTTAGCTGTACAGAAGCTTTTTAGCTTAAGTCCTATTTGTTTATTTTTGTTGTTCTTGTGATTGCCAGTGAAGTCGTCTTCATAAACTCTTTCCTGAGGCCGACATCCTTAAGGATTGTTCCCATGTTTTCTTCTAGGATTTTTATCATTTTTATGTCTTAGATTTAAATCTTTTATCCATCTTAAGTTAATTTTTGTATGTGGTGAAAGGTGTGGGTTTTCAGTCTTTTACATGTGGTTATCCAATTCTCCCATCACCATTTTTTGAAGTGAGTATTCTTAAACACCTATGGCAACTCCTCAGACATTATTTTTTGATGTCTGACTGTGTAATAAAGGAGCTCTCCACATCTCAGTCTAGGCAACTAGGAATTCTCTGAGCTGCCTGGTCATTCTGTATAAGAAGTGTAATTAGGTGCCTTTACAAACGTGTAGAGTTGAATCAGTCGGTCTGTTAACATCCAGAAAGATGTAAGTACGTTTGTTTCTCCCAGTTTGTAAAACAGAGTCCCAGTGGATTATGTAACACAACTTTGTTTCCAGCTTTTATTTGTACCAAAGTAACTAGTGAATAATGTTTCCTTTTTCCTTCTGTTCCTGAGGTATTTGTTTTCATTTTGTTTTAGAGAGCCTCACTCCCCAAATTTCTCATTAGAGGACATCTCAATTCAACGAACTGTGTCATCACGCAGCCTCTCACAGGAGAGCTGGTGGTGGAGAGCTCAGAGGCCGCCGTCAGGAGCATAGAGCTGCAGCTGGTGCGCGTGGAGACCTGTGGTGAGGGCCTGTCTTGGGTGGCTCTGCCTCCTTCACACAGTCAGCAGTTAAGAGGATGTGAGGGGAAGAAAGAAAGAATGTGCCTCTCTGTCCCAGTAAATATGTGTGAGGAAAATGAAATGTGGAAGGGAAGGGAACTCTCTAGAATCCTGTAGAGCAAAATAGAAAAGTAGATGAGTGTGTGGATACAAGGTCTCAGTGTTAGCTTGTTCTGACTGTTGCTGTTTCCTGACCATGTGCCATTTTCTCCCTTCTCTAGGGTGTGCAGAAGGCTATGCCCGTGATGCTACAGAGATCCAGAATATCCAGATCGCGGATGGGGATGTTTGTAGGAGCCTCTCTGTCCCCATATACATGGTCTTCCCCAGGCTGTTCACCTGCCCTACACTGGAGACTACCAACTTCAAAGTGGGTAAGCTGTGTTCAGCTCCATCCCTTGTGGGCCTGCTAGGATTCTGTGAAAGGCGGGCCCTCAGGAAGGGCCTCTTGGTACCAGAACCTGCTGTGGTCACATAGCACACAGGCATCTGTCTTTCAGTCGCTCAGCAAAATCTCATCAGGAAAGTGTTGTGCCAGTGCCAGTCATTGAGGAGACAGCTCCGAGCAGTCCTGGCTCTTTGTTTTTTTTCTGTTTTTTTGCTTTTGTAGAGACAGAGTCTCACTTTATCACCTTTGGTAGAGTGCCGTGGCATCACACAGCTCACAGCAACCTCCAACTCCTGGGCTTAGGTAATTATCTTGCCTCAGCCTCTGGAGTAGCTAGCACTACAGGCACCTGCCACAACGCCCGGCTGTTTTTGTTTATGCAGTTTGGCCGAGGCTGGGTTTGAACCCGCCACCTTCGGTATATGGGGCTGGCGCCCTGCTGGATGAGCTATAGGCGCTGCCCAGTCCTGTCTCTTTGGAACATAGGGACACAGACTGTCCCCACGTCACTGTAGGCCAGGGCAGGTGACATCGAGTCCTGTAAGGAAAGCTAACATGTATGAGAGGCACGGGCATGGTGAGGCCATTTTCACTGAGAGGTGGCCTTGGAGTGGAGATCCAGAATGTATGAAAGTGACAGAGCGCCTGAATGCTTTGAGCTCTGCCAGCCTAGGTTGGCGCAAGTTATTTTTCCATGAACACAGTATCTAAGTACCTTAACCACATGATCTGAATCATGTCACAGACAGTTTCATGTCCTACTTTTTCCCTGTGCATGAAACTCACTTGTAAATTCCTCGCACTTGGGCATTTGGTAGTCATCTCTGCCGTCATACTGCTTCATTAAGAAATGGAAACTTGGGGCAGGTGCAGTGGCTCACAGCTGTAATCTTAGTACTCTGGGAGGCTGAAGCAGGTAGATTGCCTGAGCTCATGGGTTCGAGACCAGCCTGAGCAAGACCAAGCAAGACCCTGTCTTGTGTCCTAGAGCAGCCTGGTGGGGTAGAGGCACAATTTAATATTTATGGGGTTCCTTTGATCCTTATATGAACTGTTACACTATAGCAAGAGCCTATGAGTCAGAACATGTATGTCAGTAGGAGAGAGGGCAGGAGATATAGCTGTTCACCAAACAGGCAAGAGGACAGCAAGGTCTGCTGAAAAACACCATGGACAGTGGAACTGGACAAAGCTAAGTTAGTGCCACAGTTTTTCTCAAAAACTATGTATGATTATTATCAAATAAAATTGTATTAGTATGTGCCCAAAGTATAAAACCCAGAGGTACCAGGGCTTCAAATGCAGAGTGAGTCCCTGACCTTTAAACCCATTTCCACACTCAGCCCCTTCCATCCAGCCCCAACGTGCCACCCTGGAACTGCTCCCACTGTGACAGGCATCACAGGGGTTTTCCTTTTACATGTATTATTCTGAAGTTTGTATTTTTTTTACTTCAGAATACCTCAAGTTTAGGTGGAGGATCTTGTCTGTTGATTGCTCAGGTTGGTTTTCCTACACAAACTTAAAAAAAGTACCAGACTTTGTTATACTAAACATTTTGCATGTTATTTAGATTTGTCAGAATTTTGCAGAGGCAGCAAATCTGACAAAATATCTATATAGCGTTTAACACAGTACCTCTGCTTCTACGTGTAAACAGTGCCCCTTTCTACCATTAAGAATCAGTAGTACTTGGGTCTGTGTGCCCTAGTGTAACATGGTTTAGGACTTGAAAAATGACAGATGTTGTTAGTTTGTGAGGTCTCTACAGAAAAGAGGTGACCTGTAATCACTGTTTGAATAGCTGCAGTCTCTTCTTAGGCTCTGGGATTGCTGTTCCCCTTGGCAGAAGAGGAGAGTTTGGAGCAAGGGTAATGGTGACTCTCAGCACCGCAGTGCCCTTGCACCCCTGCTGAGACCAGGCAAGCCTGGCTGAGGTTAGGCTCCAGGTTTCAGGGTGGGGAACAGTGAATCAAAAAGGCTTGGCTCCCTCTAGGTAGGAAGGTCAGGAGGAGGCACTGCATCCTGCATTGGGCTCAGCACATCTGTGTGTTCCTGCTCACCTGTGCTGGTGCGGACCACAAGTGACCTCAGATGCATGGTCAGGCTGAGACTGGGAACTCACATGTGTGGGTAGAATGGTCATCCTGACACACCTGTTTGGCCAAGTGTTTTGTTGGGGTTTTTTTGCAGTTTTTGGCTGGGGGCGGGTTTGAACCCTCCACCTCCAGTATATGGGGCCGGTGCCCTACTCCTTTGAGCCACAGGAACTGACCTGGCCAACTGTTTTCTGCTGAGAAGGAAAACTAGTGCCAGCACCCTAACATGCCTGTTCCCTGTCCTCTCCTATTAATAGCCTCCTGCCTTCCAGAGGGCACAGCAAGATGGGTGGTGGAACAGTTCCAGAGAATGGTAGTGGGAAGAGCCCAGGGTAGTGGCCCTAGTGCAGTGATGACAAAGTTAGAAAAGATAGAGGACAGTGCTGCTGGTGCTTGACTCCTGTCAGGCTGGTGTTTGGGCAGAGGGCAACACCCCACCCCACCCCCATCCCCTGGGTCAGGGTCCTGCCCTGGGAGCAGGGTCCGCTGAGACTTGTGGAAACTGGTGGCGACCTACTGAAGAAATATAGAATTAGAAACAACAGTAAAAAAAAAAGACATGAGGCATAGAGTAGAACTAAAAGTGGGAGCTCGGGGGTCGATTGCCCATTTGTGGGATTCTGGCAATGGCACTGCTCTACTCTGCTTTTATTGGAGCCTATTTGCCCAGAGGGTAAGATGAGGGAGGGAACAAAGACACCAGGAGTTTCTCTGATTGAACATATCTGCTCCTATTGTTGTTATTATTAACCCTATGGGTAGCCTTGAGAAATGTGAATCTGAGCCTTGTATTGTGAGAGCCTCCTGCTTGAGATCACACACAGATTTCTAGGGAGGTGTTAAGCTCCACTAGTTCCTTGTGGAGTAAAACACCACTGGCGTTAATCTCCTCTGAGGAATCGGTGCGAGGGAGGCATTTTCCTTTTTCTTTCTTTTTTTTTTTTTACTTATTATTATTTTTTTTGTAGAGACAGAGTCTCACTTTATTGCCCTTGGTAGGCCACAGCTCACAGCAACCTCCAACTCCTGGGCTTAGGCGATTCTCTTGCCTCAGCCTCCCGAGTAACTGGGACTATAGGTGCCCACCACAACACCTGGCTATTTTTCTGTTTTGCAGTTTGGCCAAGGCCAGGTTTGAACCCACCACCTTTGGTATATGGAGCCGACGCCCTACTCGATGAGCCACAGGCACTGCCCGGGAGGAATTTTCTTCCCATCACACCACAGAGGATCTTCCTCCGCGATAAGGGATATAAGCTCTTCTGCTCTTCTGTCCTTCTGACCCTATCTCAGTACTCGAGCTACTCCTTTGGTCTCTGCCCCAGGCAAATGCAAATCTCCACAATAGGTATCTGCTTTGCCTGTTTACTAGGCAGGAAACAACCCAGTTAATGTATCTTTCTAGGTCTTTGTCATAGCCTCTTCTATGACCATTTTTTCCTCAGAGTACCTACAGTCCCAGCAGGGATGTTTGTAAGCTCTATCCCTAACAGGCTAGAATTTCAGAAAAGGCAGGAAGCTTGCTAGCAATGACTAGCTTAAATGTAAACTAGCTGACCTTTTGTTGTTCCAACTCACTCAGCTTACTTTCAATTTTCCTCTTTTCTGGGGGTCCTTTCCCTAGCCAAGAATGGGGTCTTCGGTCCCCATTCTCCCAACACCCCTCCACCATGGGGATATTATCCTGAGGGCCCCTGCCACAGGTCAGGCATTGACCCTAAACCCATTTCTATAGCCAGGGCTTTGCAGCATGGTGCTTCGTGTTCCCATTGGCACTTGACCCTCTGCCCACCCAGAGTGCCCCCGCTCCCCCTTCACACTGGGGAAGGACAGGGGCCCATCTTCAGGGGGCTCTCTTTACACACACCCCTCTTGTGGTCAGCAAAGCCCACCCACAGCTGGGTGGGTGGAGAAAAGATCCTGTTTGCTGATGGTAACAGTTAAACAGGGGTTCCAGGTAGGTTACCAAGATCCAAAGGAAAGATGAAACTGTGTTTCTGAAGACATTTCTCACTTGATGATTGGCACCATGGACCCAGATAGCTCCAGGTTGGTTCAGAGTCTAATAGTCCATTAAGAACTGTAGGAAATGTAAAAATTAGCCCAAAAATACAAATGGAGGTATTCTAGAGTATCCACTTTAGTAAAGAAATAGGACAAGGGAAGTGTGGTTGAGGAAGCCTGATGGCTTGCTGTTCCAAGATGAGAATACAGAACATTACTCAGTTTACAAAGCAGTCAGACACGGTGGTGTTGTCTCTATTGGTTTTGCTGCAAGTCAGGCTGACAACTACAGAGGTTATAAATACAGAAACCCAGACAGCCCGGGGTTCCCTCTCTGACAGAGCTGGCGCTTGGTTTGAGCTGCTCAGCGTGAACGAGCATGAACCCTCTCTTCTCTTCCCAGAATTTGAGGTGAACATTGTCGTGCTGCTGCAGGCGGATCACCTCATCACGGAGAACTTCCTGCTGAAGCTCTGCAGGATATAGCCCAGGAAGGGTGCAGGGAGCACACACAGCCCCGTGGAAGGCCAGCAGGTTATCCAACTTGTGTGGGGAATTAAAGTCAGCAGCGTGTGCCCATTTTCACCATTACTCTGCATCAGAAGTGATAGGGACTCCTGAAGTTTCAGTTTCATTCCCTCGAGACTTCTGCTTCCCCCTGGAGCCTCTAATCAGACACTTTCCGTGAAATTCAACAGGATTTCTTTCTTTCTTTTTTTTTTTTTTTTTTTTGAGACAGAGCCTCAAGCTGTCACCCTGGATAGAGTGCCGTGGCATCACAGCTCACAGCAACCTCCAATTCCTGGGCTCAAGCGAGTCTCTTGCCTCCACCTCCCAAGTAGCTGGGA
>CAUYRH010096435.1:0-17890 GCA_963574655.1 Perodicticus potto
AAGTTTAGCTCCAATATTTTTATATTTATCCTTTAAGTCAATTGACTTTGCAACAGTCACACCATCTTTTGTTACTTTGGGACTTCCCCAACTCTATTAGTAATCACTATTCTTCCTTTGGCCCCACTGTAACGGCTACAGCATCGGCTAAAAGGTCTACACCTTGAAGTATTAAGGCTCGGGCATCTGCACCAAATTTTACATCTTTGACATAAGCCCAAGTGAGATGGGGAGCCAGTGCCCTGGACACTGGTCTTATCTGGCGAAGAACTGTGGGTAATCGAAGCATTTCTGCAGGGCGGCGGCAGGGCGTGCGCACAGCGTGGCATGTTGTCAGTGGCAAGTGAGGACCATCTGTATGATTTTGATGGTGGTTATGCTTAATTCAGTCCTAAATATTTTTTTTTTCTTTTTCAGCTCTAATCTTTTTGACAAAGTCAGCCCAGTTGTCTCTTACCAAGCTGATCTTGCTGTTTTAGCTGCTGTGGAGATAAGAGGGTCAGTATGATTTCTAAGTTGAGTTTCTCATTCTCATGATTGCTTTTCAGAAGTAACTACTAAGCCCTCCCTGGCTTCTTCAGAATAGCAGACACTTGACAATTAGTGATTTTACTAGAGCAGTAGCATTCGTAGAAATGAGGTCCTGGGTGTGTCCCAAAGCTCCAAATACTTATTGTGTGATCCTCTGAAAAGGAATAAGAAATACCAACAAGAAACAATAAGTTTATTGAACTTTCGCAAAAAGTACCTTCACAATTCACCTGTAGATTACATAAGATCTTTTCTTGTATATGTACATTTACTGTTTTTTTCTTAAAACTTTTAACAGTTTAATCTAATTGTATTCATTTGAATACAAGATGCTTTTGAAAATGAACTGACTATATCATTTTGATATTCATGGTAGGTTTTCTTTGGTCATTGTTTAGAGTCTCAAGTCCTGATCATATCTTTCTTCCGATTCCAAATTGGGAGTACAAGGAGAACCCAGAGACTGAAGAAGATGTGGGGCCAGTTGTTCAGCACATCTATGAGGTTTGCAGCTGTTGGTTTTAACTGAAACCTAGTGAGAGAGCCAACAACGAAAGGAACAGCTAAGCTACTTTTTAAAAATAATTCTATGTAATTTTTATGTAAACTCTGCATAGGTTAAGTATGTATTAGATTTCTTTGGATATTTTCCTATTCATAAGTTCATTTTCATTTGACAAATAGCTTGGTGTGCTTATAGAAAGCAATTTATATAGTTTGTGGTATAAAGCTAATTAATTCTACTTGAATAAAAAAATAAGTAATTGTAGCAAATAATCAACATTTTGTTCCTATAGGAAGAAATTTTCTTTGTCATTGTAAATGAATAACTTTTTAATGTTATCCTCTTTAGCTTATAGTTTCATCCTGACATATATTACTCTAGAGACATATGTGGAGTGTTCTTTTTTTTGCATGCATATGATCACATTGTAATATTAGAATCTAACTGAGGAAACTGTGCTGTTATTCAAACCCTATTGCTAGTATGCTTTCTAAAGTTGATGTAGAGGAATAAATTTTTGCCCAAGGTATATGCATTTTCTTCTTCTTCTTTTTTTCCATTAGCTGAGAAACAATGGTCCAAGTTCATTCAGCAAGGCAATGTTGCATCTTCAGTGGCCTTATAAATATAACAATAACACTTTGTTGTACATCCTTCATTATGATATTGATGGGCCAATGAACTGCACTTCAGACATGGAGATCAACCCTTTGAGGATTAAGGTAATGTGCTTAATAGCAGCTCTTCATTATGACAGTATTTTTTTTTTTTTGAGACAGAGCCTCAAGCTATTGCCCTGGGTAGAGTGCGTGGCATCACAGCTCACAGCAACCTCCAACTCCTGGGCTCCAGTGATTCTCCTGCCTCCACCTCCCAAGTATCTGGGACTACAGGCGCCCACCACAATGCCCGGCCATTTTTTTTGTTGCAGCCGTCATTGTTGTTTGGCGGGCCCAGGCTGGATTCGAACCCAAAAGCTCAGGTGTATGTGGCTGGCGCCTTAGCCACTTGAGCCACAGGCGCTGAGCCCATTATGACAGTATTTTATTATTTTCTTTCAAAACTATTAAAATAATTGTTATGAAATAAAATAGCTATTTAAATACAAAAACCCAGTCTGCAAAAATATGTTAGTTCATAACCAGTATACTGAGGATTAGATTATTTGTACAATGGGTAAGAATTTAATTCTTTGAGGTCCTGGTAAACCATGTATCTATGGAGTAAGTCTTTTTGAGACAGAATCTCACTTTGTCACCCTCAGTAGAGTGCTATGGTGTCATGGCTCACAGCAACCTCTAACTCTCAGGTTCAAGTGATTCTCTTGACTCAGCCTCCCAGAGTGCTAGGATTACAAGTGTGAGCCACTGCCTGGCTTCGGGGAATAGTCTTATGTGACTCAAATTGACCTTGCTTCATTGCATTGTGGTTTATCTAAGATACAATATTGCATCAAGGACATTCTATTGTTGGAATTTCCATCTTTGAGATAAGATATAGCATTTCTTCATGACTCTTGACTTACATGACCTAGAGAAATGTGATTTTATGGAATTATATGTACTTTTTCTCCTCCAACTGGCAAGGGGAAAAAGGACTAGCTAGAGAGAGCCAACTTTTTGGGTACATATTAAGGACTTCATTTTTCTGTGCTTGCTGTTGATTGTACATCAAGCACGGAATTTTGTGTCATACTAAATTTTCATTCACTATATTTTAGTCATATATAAGAGCTTATGTCAAAATGTGAATGTAAAATGTCACTGTAGAATGTTTTTCATTGCTACCATTTTATTAATACGATCCTAGATCTCATCTTTGCAAACAACTGAAAAGAATGACACAAGTGCTGGGCAAGGTGACCGGAACCATCTCATCACCAAACGGGAGCTTGCCCTCAGTGAAGGAGATATTCACACTTTGGTAAGTGCCATTTCAATTACAGGCACTGTAAACATTTTCAGCTATGTGATTAGAGGACTGATGCCAAAGAACATTTCAAAAATAACAACAGCTGTGCCTGACAGAAGTACACGTATTTTTATACCATTCAGTTTTCTTACTTTCCTTTTTCCTAGTCAAATTCATGCCAAATCTTCTTTCAATGATCTTTGTAGATTACTAATAATATTTTACATTCTACCTTAATTTTCTGGCTGCACTCCTTCAACTGACCTTTCTTGGCCTTCCCCTAATTTTTGAACCTTTAGTGCAATATTGCAGGAAAACCCAGAAAACCCTAACAAAAATACTGTATATTAGAAGAATAATTAGCATTATGATTAACTTATGTTAAGTCAGCTTGCATAGTGTTATAAAGAAGCTTGTTATTTATGTAATTGAAAATTAACAGGTTTGCAAATCATCAGACCTAGTAGAAAAGCCCCATATAGTGTTTATGTTCAGTAGTGATCACCAGTGACTTTGACTTCCTCAAATTCTGAGGTCCTTCTTAGCCTCCATCCAGTTTAATCATGCAGTGGCTTCTGGCTCAATCACTTCCTCATTCATGAAACATTCTTAGTCACTTCAAGGATACCACTCTCGTCTGGATTTCTACCTACCACTAACTACTTAATCTCTCTGTTCAGACCTTTAAACGCAGGAGTATTATGTGGCTCAGATCTCTGGGGTTTATTTCTGCTCTATCTGCATTCTTTCACTGGATCTGTGCTGTCCAGTATTGTAGACGCCAGCTATATTTCATATGTCCAATAGCCACATGAGTCCGTCTATCAGGAAGCATGGGTATCTTCTATATTGACGATTTCCATCATAGAAGGTTTTAGCAGACAGCGCTGCACTCAATGGTCTTTTTGACTCCTGTGGCTATAAATATCATCTGGTGCGGATGCCCTTAATTTGTCTGACCCTTTGTGTTGAACTCCAAACTCCAATATCCAACTACCTATTAGAACTTTTTTAATATCTAATAGGAATTTCAAAAACATGCCCTTAATTCTAAAACATGCCCTTGAATTTTCCCAACTCTGCTCTTTCCACAGTGTCTTACACTTTAGTAAATATCAACTCCATTCTTTCAGACATTCTCCATGTCTGAAACCTGCCCTCACACTGGGTCTTCTCTTTCTTTCAATTGTTGCATTCTGTATTTCAGCAAATTCTATCAGTGTCTATTTTCAAAATATCCAGAATCTGGCTCCTTCCACCACTGCCACAAGCTAACCCACGTTACTCTTACATTTGGACTATTGCCAGACCCTTAGCTGGTCTCTGTATTTCTGCCCTTCTCCTCACTATGGATTGTTTGCCGCACAGAGGCCACAGTGATCCTTTTCAATGTATAGGTCAAGTCATGTCACCGTCCCATCTAATGCAGAGAGAGAGCCCACCATGATCTGGGCCCTTCCTGCCTCCCTGCCGGCGTCTCCTCTCCTTGCTCGCCCTGCTCCTCCATTCTCTACCTTGGTTTTCATTGAACAGACAGCCCAAGCGTATTTCTCCTTCCAGGCTTTGAAAATTGCTCTTCCATCACCCTGGAATACTCTTTGTCCAGAAGTCATGATGGCTTATTGCCTATCTCCATCCCATGTCCCTAAATGTCAAATTACGACAGAGGACTTCTGCCCAACCCATGTGAAATAGAAACAGCCTTATTCCCCCCACCCCACTTTTGGATTCTATACTCTCTATTCTGTTAGCATTATAGTTGAAACAAAACTTAACGTAACCTAAAATGTGCTCTTTTAACCATTCACAACACTGTGTAACCATTACACTATAACTCCAAATATTTTTGTCACCCCTCCCTCCACAAAAATGTTATGTCCATTAAATGGTCTCTTCGCAGCCCTGGTAACTGCTAATCTGCTTTCCTGTGTTTAACATTTCATAGGTACAGCATCATACAATATGTGGCTTTTTGTGTCTGGCTTCTTTCATGTTTTCGAGATCTATCCCTGTTGTAGCATGTATTATTGCTTCATTTTTATGGCTGAATAATATTCTATTATGTGAATAATGAATAATGAATAATGTGTGCAAAACACCTTTTGTTTATCCATTCAGTTGATGGACTCTTGGAATGGTTCCACATTTTATCTATTTTGAAAAGTGCTACTGTGAAGAAAGTTTTTGTGCAAACATATGTTTTTAAATTCTCTAGACCTAGAAATGGAATTGTTGGGTTATATGAAAACTCTATATTTAACTTTTTGGAGAACCGCCAAACTGCTTCTATCCTGGCTGCACCATTTTGCAGTAGAAGTCAGAATGTGGGAAGGTTTCATTTCCTCTACATCCTTGTCAACTCTTGTCATTATCTTTTTGTTTGTTTTTTGCATTTTCATAATTATCATACGTGTGAAGAGGTATTTCATTGTAGTTTTGAATCGCCCTTCCCTATTAACTGATGATGTTCAGCATATTTTCATTTCTGCATCTTCTTTAGAAAAATATCTATTTATATCTTTTGCTCATTTGTAAATTGGGTTGTTTACCCTTTATTGTTAAATTGTAAAAGTTTTTTTTTATATATTCTGGATAGATAACTACTTGATCAGATATCTGATTGCACATATTTTCTCTCATTCTTTACAAATTATCTTTTCCCTTTCTTGATAGTGTCTTGCACAAAAGTGGGTTTTGCTTGTATAGGTCTCACTCTGTTGCCTGGGCTGGAGTGCAGTGGCCTCATCATAGTTCACTGCAACCTGAAACTCCTGGGCTCGAGTGATCCTCCCGCTCAGCCTCCTGAGTAAGCATTATTAGGACTATAGGCATGTGCCACCATGCTGAGCTAATGTTTCTATTTTTTTGTAGCTACAGAGTCTCCCTCTTGCTTATGCTGGTCTCAAAACTCCTAACCTCAAGCAATCCTCCCACTTCAGCCTCCCACAGAGCTAGGATTGTAGGTATTAGTGACCACACCTGGCTTGATACACAAAAGGTTTTAAATTTGAAGAAATCTAATTTATCTGTGTCATCTTTTGTTGCCTCTAGTTTGTGTTGTCATGTTTATAAAGCCATTGCCTAAACCAAGGTCATAGAGATTTATCACCTCTGTTTTCCAGTTTTATAAGTTTTTTGCTTTTTGCTCTTATATTTACATGTCAGATTCATTATGAGTTAATTTTCATGTGTTGTGTGAGGTAGGGGCCCAAATCAGTTCTTTTGTATGCGGCTATCAAATTGTCCCAGCAACATTTGCTGAAGACTCTTCCCCTTAAATGGTCTTGGCACTCTTGTTGAAAATGAATTGACTCTATATAGATGTCTGGGCTTATTTCTGGACTCTAAATTCTATTCCATTGAATCCTTAGTACTAGTACCAAATTGTTTTGACTTTGGAGCTCTGTAGTAAGTTTTGAACTTGGAAATTCTGAATACATTTTCTTCTTTTTAAAGAATGTTTTGACCACCTGGAGTCCTTTGCAATTCCATATAGATTTTAGGATTAGCTTGTTTATTTCTGCAAAAAGATAGTTGGAGTTTTGATAGCTATGTGTTGAGTTTGTCAATTTAAGGAGTATTGCCATCTTAACAACCTACATCTTTCAGGCCATCAACACACATGTCTTTCCACTGATTTAGTCATTAATTTCTTTCAACAATATTTTGCGGTTTTCAGTAGAAGTCTTGCACTTCCTTGGTTAATTACTTGTATATATTTTATTCATTTCAATGCTGTTTAAAATGGAACTGTTTTCTTAATTTCCTTTTTGGATTCCTCATTGCTATTATACTGAAGTACAACTCACATTTGTATATTGATTTTGTGTAAGTTTTAGTGTGGATTACCTAGTTTTTTCCATATTTAAGATCCTGTTATCTATGAAGAGGTAGCTTTACTTCATCCTTTCTAATCTGGATGGCTTTAATTATTACTTTTTTCTTTCTTAATTGCACTCGTAAAACCCTTCTTTACAATGTTCAATGAAAGTGGCACGAATGGAGATCCTTGTCTTGTTCCTAATCTTAGCGGGAAAGTAAAAACTGTCTAGTCTTTCATTCTTCTGTATGATGTGGGCAGTGGGATCCCTTTTATCAAATCAAGGAAGCTCTTTTATTCCTAATCACCGACAGGCAGTGCCACTTACTGGATAGCAATGTTGTGAGGTGTATACGTGTGACATGTCTAATGTAGTCTGACCCCAACATAGGAGGTAGTTAATATTTGTTTCCTTTTTCCTGCCAACTTTTAAGTTTACTGATCAAAACACTAAATATGGCAGAGACCATCAGCATGCCATTTGATTTATACAGGTCCAACATAGAGTAACCATCACAAGTTCACTCTGTTTCCTTTTCTTTTCCACAAGGATGTTGAGATTTGATATTCCTACCTTACCATTATCACCTTGGTTTGCCCAAAGAATGTTGAGTTCTAGTCATAAAATGAATTTTTTAATATTTAAATCTTATTCTTCTAATAAAAAACACATTAGATCACCCCCTTCCTAATAAAAAATATTCATAAACTGAGCTGTTAGCCTTCTCATTTTATGCATTATTTATATTTCTCTGGATAATCTCTCTTTGTCATATAAAAGGAAAAGAAAAAAAAAAACACACCTAATTTTCAAGTGTTGAAAAGATGATAGAATGACTGTTGCTTGTAAGTAAAGAATTCATTTTGGCAGGGCTGTGGAGTTGCTCAGTGCCTGAAGATTGTCTGCCAGGTGGGGCGATTGGATAGAGGAAAGAGTGCTATCCTGTATGTAAAGTCTCTACTGTGGACAGAGACCTTTATGAATGTAAGTAAACAGATACGGAATTTAGCAAATGTGTCCATTTTTTTTTTTTCAAAGAAATGCAAAAGACCTAACATCTGGGAAATGATTTCACTGTTTTTCCATACAGAAGGAAAACCAGAATCATTCATACTCTCTGAAGTCATCTGCTTTATTTAATGTCATAGAGTTTCCGTATAAGAACCTTCCAATTGAGGATATTGGCAACTCCACATTTGTAAGTCATAGATTTACAGAAATGGAATAAATGCACTCAGTTCAAATGCTGTAGATTTTTTGTTTTAATTTTCAGTTTAAGTATTTTGATTATTTAAAGTAATGAAGCTGTTTGATAAGATTATTCTCTAGTGTAATATTATTATTTTACTCCCCCACCCTGGAATTATTAAAGCTAGACCTTTCACTTTAGCATTTTGTTCTATGTAAGAGATTTCCTGGTATATACTATTAATAAATAAGAAAGTTGGAAGTTAACTACAACAGGTGAGATATTTTAAAGATCTTTAAAGATTAAAGAGCACATCATAATCTAAGTTGGATTATTTAAAAATCATTTCAGATCCAATCGGACATTAACCCATCATGGGGCGTTTTATGTGCATATGTGCATACTACAGATATCAATCATGAGTTCACTAAATTATCATATGCGAGGAAAGAACAGAAAGTGAATATTATTAAAATTAAAATATAATAGCCACTTAAATAGTTGTTGATTAAGTCGGTGAAGTATTTCCAAATCTGAAAACTTTTTTCCTCCATAGGTTATGACTAATGTCACCTGGGGCATTCAACCAGCACCCATGCCTGTGCCTGTGTGGGTGATAATTTTAGCAGTGCTAGCAGGATTGTTGTTACTGGCTGTCTTGGTATTTGTAATGTACAGGGTAAGTAATGGACTTAAGAGAGGGAAAAGGGGAGAAAACTGAAGAAAAGGAGAAGAGAGGGAGGAAAAGAAAGAATAAAGTAAGGGAAGAAAGGAAACTATACTAATGATAGATGAGCATTAGTTATTTTTGGAGGGAAAAGAAATTTTGTGAAGTGCTGTTTAAATTTTCTTGGTCATAATACAGTCACTCAAAAAATATTTTTAAAGTTCTACAATGATGTGACAATAATGTTGGTTTTTCTTCAACTGACAGATGGGCTTTTTTAAACGTGTCCGGCCACCTCAAGAAGAACAAGAGAGGGAACAGCTTCAACCTCATGAAAATGGTGAAGGAAACTCAGAAACTTAACTGATCTTAAGGCTCATTAGAATTACCAGCTTCACTGTAGATTTAAATCTCCTTCATGAAGAATGAAATTTCCAGAACTGTACTGCTGATTGTGCCCAGTGGCATAAACCACAAAATGAGAACACTATTTGTTAGTCTTCTCATTAGAAATAAGTTCAGCTATACTTTTAATACACATACAATAACCTGTGTTTGTAGGTACTTAATAATAAAATTTTAAGAGGCACTTCTTATTCAGTGTACATAAGACAGTAGTGCCTTAGATCCTACTTTATATAGAATAATACCTCCTACAATTACTGTTTCTGATTTAGGATGTTGGATTTTGCTGTTGTTGTTTTAAGCAACCCAGATTTGGACATAAGCATCTGCGTCTTTTGTGCAAGTACTTAATATACATTACACTACAGTTGACTTTTCAAACTACTAAAGATTTTATATCTGCATGAACTTGGATTTGAATATCACTTATAAGGGAGAACTTTAGTAAAAAAAAAATACATGATACTATCAGAATTCTTGCCTGTAATAGCAAAGGTAGAATATTTTGTTTTAATATGAAAATTGGGTTATTGCTATTAAATTTTTATTTATATTTGATCCTCAATTTATTTTATTACATGTTACCTTGTATCATATGTTTTATGTCAAATCCTTTTAGCCAGCCTAAACTAAAAAAGAATTCTGTAATCACAAGTGCTATTTTTGTGTAGTGGTTTAATTTTATCTAAATATCATGATACTGAAAGCCATATGGAGTTGCAAATCATTTCCAAAGCATATTTATTCCAATGTTTTAGTCTGGCTATTTACAATACAAAAAAGAAAGCATTTTAATAAAATACTTGTTTGTAGTTCTTTGAGGTAGTTACTTATTAATATAATAGTGCATTCTTAGAGTAGAGTTTTAGTTGGTATTAATTTATTTTCCTCCTATACATGTATTTCTCCTTATGTTTCTAAAACTGTTACTGAGAATGAGTCAAGATCAGTGAAGAATCTTTACAACTTACAGGAATCTGGATCCCTCACTCCTACCCCATGAGAAATACTTGGAATCAAAACTCTTATTTAGCTTGTTTGCTTGCTTGTTTATTTCTAGCAATAGCATGATGTTATTCATGTGAATATTCCTTCAGTTTAAATAAGGTAATGTGTAAAACCAGTCTTGGCTATCAGAATAACATCTAAAAGGTATTTTTATAAGAAGTTCAAGTTACTGAAAACCTTTTAAAACTTTCTTAGATTTGTTAACATAAATTACTTTAATAGGAGTTTTAATAAAAGTTACGTAGGTGGTGGCAAGTTGTGGTTTTATATGCCTGCAGGGTGGTGAATCTTCTAGGAGAGTACGTGATCTATTCACAGTTCCTCAACACCAGGGGAGATTGTCCATTATGCCTATTTTTGTGCAGTTACATATGTATAGTAGAAATTGAGCATTTAATAGCTTCCTAACTATTGTCCTTATTAGGCAGTGATAAATATTTCCCTTAAATCATTGACTATTTTCCTACGTTTTAAAAATAATTGAAATTTATCTTGCCATGTCTTTATGGGTATAAATAAATACATAATTTATATATGTATACGGCAAGATAAATTGAAATTTATTTCAATAGATCAGGTGGGTTTCTTAAGGCAAACAGAACTTGATTGAAATTTATCTTGCAGTATACATACATAATTTATGTATTTATTTATACACATACATAAATTCCATGTATAGTAGCTTTGCTAATCTTGAGGATGTATTCCTAAAATAGTAGCATTTTTAGTTGTGTTATACAAGACAGAACGTAGACAAGACCCTATATTTAGCTTTAAGGAATTTCAAACTTAATAGATTTTGGAGTATAGACTTTATTCGTAACTTAAAAGGACCTAATCATATCCAATAAGTAGTTTTATTACCAGAAATTAAAAATTTCTTAAGAAAAAAATAATTTTTGTCCTAGGTCTAAGTGTTGCCTGCCACCAAACAGTCACTAAGTTAGTCTACAACAAATTTCACCTTGTCTGTGTTTTAACTAAATACCAGTTATTCCTGAACACATATTGGATAGAAATTCACTCTTTAATAAAAGTATTGTTATTAATGTTTGCTTTTGCATCATCTATTCCCTTAATGGCCTCTATCTCAAAATATAGTCTTGTATTGGAGATTGAAAATGCTGTGATTAGAAATTAACATGATATCCTCAATTTCCTTTATGAAGTGTAGTTTTAACCAATAGTATAGATTTTCTTTCAAAAAATGAAAATTTATATCTCTATAAAACTATAGAAAAGTATAATTTGAAAGTCTACTCTATGAGAAAAATGTTGGGATTCTTTTTACCCTAAAATAGCATGTGAGAGTATTGATTAAATATCAAAAATGTCCTATGAAAACTGTTTTAATCTCAAGCATTTTAAATACTACTATATTTGGGATTTATTGAGTTAAAATCCTTTTTGATGGATAAAATTCTTATAATCTGATTTGGTTTTTAAAAAATGAGAATAAGCTAGAAGATGTTTAAAGCATTTGGCATTGGTAAGAAACATTGATGCTGATATTGATTTGTTATGTGGATATTTATTTCAGAATTGATACTTTGAAAAACACTTGTGTTAGGGTCATTTTTTTTCCTTCCCTTTGCCTTTCTTTCATGACTGTTTATCATTGTAATTCTGATTAAGTTCTCAGTGATTCTGAAAGGCCAAACAGTTAATCAAAATATTATTGCCACAATTCTACCTGTGTTTTGAAACTACTTATTCATAGTTAATCTCTTTGACACATAGTATTTATATAAAGAGAAAATTCAAGAATTCGTAGAAGATTCTTTACTAGCTTCTTTAAGAGGTCTCTGAAAGATTTTTGATAGTAAATCATGATCCTAAGGGAGAGAATTATAGTATACAATAGATCAGGTGGGTTTCTTAAGGCAAACAGAATTTGTGATGTTGCTATGTTGCAGAATGTAGTGATGAGCTTGGTAGAGAAGAGTAAGAAAATCTTGGAGTAGCCATGTGTAGCATTGTCCTTCTCAGTGTCACTTCATAATCTTGGGTAGCTTGTATATGTAGTAGTTTGATAAATACTGCTTTTTAAAGGGTGGCGCCTGTTGCTCAGTGAGTAGGGTGCCAGCCCCATATACTGAGGGTGGTGGGTTCAAACCCGGCCTCGGCCAAACTGCAACAAAAACATAGCTGGGCGCTGTGGTGGGCACCTGTAGTTCCAGCTACTCGGGAGGCTGAGGCAAGAGAATCACCTAAGCCCAAGAGCTAGAGGTTGCTGTGAGCTGTGATGCCACAGCACTCTGCTGAGGCAACAAAGTGAGACTCTGTCTCTAAAAAAAAAATAAATAAAAACAATAATAATAATAATGCTGTTTAAAGAAACAAAATTTGGAAAATTATAGGATCAAAAAAGGTGAATGAATTTTCTTAATACTCATTGTTTTAGAGAGTGTCTTTTTAACTTGTCGAGTGGCTAGTTTGAAGAATGAATCTGTGGATATGCAGCCATGCAATATATGCTTGTGTTTTATTTTAATTTCTGATACATAATGGACATCTTTGGGAAGGTACTGAATCTTTGATTTTTTAGTCATTGTCATTGTTCTCAAGTGCAATATAACAATGTAATCAACCTAATTTCAAAATCATTGTTAATTCTGTAAGCCTAATCTAAACAGAGATTTATTATTATTGTTGTTAGCAGGAGAGAGTGATTCTGCTATAGATAAACAAGTGAAGTTGTTTATTCCTAAATGGTCCATTCTACATTTTATTTCAGGGTAGACATGAACTTTTCCCTACCAGTTTTGCAACAGTTAGAAATATCTTAAAGTAACTTGCAAGTTGTGTAATATATCGAATTAATTTGCTAACTAATAACATAGAAAGTAAATATTTTTGTAATCACCCACATTGGGTGAGACATAAAATGAGTCTGTTCTAAAATTTGTCATTTGCTAACTTGATTTGAGTTAGTGAAAACTGGTACAGTGTTCTATTTAGTTTCCAACATGTAACTTGTGTCTGTACAATAAACTTGAGCATATGGTGCCACTTTTGTGTGTGGGTTTTATCTTTTCTTTCTTTGATGCTGTTTGTTTTGTTTTTAATCGCATCTCAAAGAAGTGACACACCTCTGTAAAAGTTCAAATTCTTTTTTTTTATTAAATCATAGCTGTGTACATTAATGCAATCATGGGGTACGATGTGCGCCATTTCGTATACAATCTGAAATAGTGTCATCAAACTGGTTATAGCCTTCATGGCATTTTCTTAGTTATTGTGTTAAGACATTTATAACATTTAGTAAGTTTCACCTGTACCCTTTTAAGAAGCACCATAGGTGTGGTCCCATCAATTACTCTCCCTCTGCCCATCTTCCCCCTCCTCTCTCCTCCCTTGCCCCTTTCCACATATTCTTGTACTATAATTGGGTTACACCTTCATATGAAAGCTATAGATTAGTTTCATAGTAGGGCTGAGTCCATCGGATACTTTTTCTTCCATTCTTGAGATATTTTGCTAAGAAGAATATGCTTCAGCTCTATCCATGTAAACATGAAAGAGGTAAAGTCTCCATCTTTCTTGAAGGCTCTATAATATTCCATGGTATACATGTACCACATTTTATTAATCCATTCGTGGGTCGATGGGCACTTGGGCTTCTTACATGACTTACTGATTATGAATTGTGCTGCAATAAACATTCTGATACAAATATCTTTGTTATAATGTGATTTTTGGTCTTCTGAATATATACCTAAAAGTTCAAATTCTTGGTTCCCAGGGCCAGACAAAGGGATCAAGTTTCCAGAGCTGTGAAGACAAGGGTAACACACTAAAATCTGGCCTCATTTTCCTCCACTCCACTCTCATTGGCCAGGCAGCTGCCAAGAAAAGGCCAAATCTCCTGATACCTGGCAAACAAATGCGGTATTTCCTCAGGAGATTAATTCTCTGGTATGGGTGGGAGGGTTGGCAGTTGTGAAGAGGACAGGCTGGGGTGGGGAGCTGACTGCCTTAGCAGCTTCCACAAAGATAGTAGTACTTTTCATCAACAATAGTTCACCTAATGAATGTTGGTACTTTGGGTCTGAGTGAAGCTGAAGAAATGAAAAAAGGTCAAATTCTTAAGAGTGTCAGTTATTTGAGGAAAGGAAATACAAAAAGAGCAAAAGGAACCAAATGTTAACATACTGTATATTCTTAGGTAAATATGTATTTGTCTGCGATATAAAAATTCTTTGATTTCTAAACAAATTTATTTCTAAATTTCATTACGTTGACCTTTATTATTTTTAAGTTTCCATATTGCTTTTAAACATTTTCATTTATTTACCTCTTTATTACATAATATTTTACATATCTGATAATTACATACCTTTGTTAAGTAGCAGGAAAATAATATATATTCCTCTTAGAGTTTATCAAAATGAATTCTGACATAAAACTATTTGTTCAAAGAAAACATTTTATAATTTCTACAAGTATATTGAATTATAGTATAATTCTGAATACGACAGATTTTCTTTCTCTAAAGTCTTTTTTGTCCAAAGAAAGCTCTTGTTCTCAAAAGTGAGACCATTTGTTGAAAAGCAATCTGACTTTAGTTACAAATACAATTTTAAATTAAAGTGATACAAGGGCAAACATAGAAACCTATTTTTACTCACGAAATGTATCAATAAAATACCCTTTCATACACCATCTAGTGGTTTGCTTTCTACTAAGTGAAGAGTGATTGATTTTTGTATTGTTAAAAAAAAGAGATAGTTCACTCCCAGCAGTCTCCAATAAAAGTTACCCTGGAAGGTGTGAATTAATATAATTATGACATTTTACTAGTATTTTTTCTCAAAAATATAGTTATGCTGGCCATTGGTTTTTTGAGAGTTTTGGTTTTGCACCCTACTTCTACACCTTCAGATTGCGAAGGCAGTATTTTTTGCTATTGCTAGGGGAAAAAATTACATTCCTGGATAATCTACACTGACATACAATTTAGGGGTATGAGGCTTTATTTGATGACTAGACATGTTTTCCCATTGCAGAGTGGTCCTCTTAGAGACTAAACGGTAGGTTAGTTTTAGCAACAACGGCATTGTTGTATGGCGATTGTGCCATTAATTTTAAAAAATTGACTTTTGTCACTACAATTGAAAATTGGGAAAATGGCAGTGTGAGTGTGGTAATAAAAGATGGAAATTATTAGGTAAGACAAAGTGGTAAAGCTTAGGCTTTCATCCGTTATTGGATCTAAAAACTGGCTATTTTCATGGTTGGGGAATAGATACGAACAAAGTCAAAGAACCAGTAAAAAAAGAAATGCTGATAGGACTCATTTTCCACTCCTGATCGGGTAATGTTTAAAATGTTTCTAAAAGCTTTCAGAAAAGGTGCGACATACCTCATCGCCAAATATCTGCAGTCACCTTTGAGGGGTACCTTGGAAAGCTACGCATCGACGCCAGGGCCTAGTCTACCCTTCAAAGCACTTTTTTTTTATAGGATGTGTTTGCGAACTTAATTGTGTGACATCGTATTTTTAGGATTCTTAAAAACAAATGAAACCAGTGATCTATGGGATTGTTGTCTCTTCTTTTGTTGATTAATTGAGTTCTCTGTAGAGCCTAGTAATCAAGCTTTTGTCCAATTCATAATATGCAAATATCTTTTCCCATTCTGAAGGTTGTCTGTTTGCTTTAGTTGTTGTTCCTTAGCTGTACAGAAGCTTTTCAGTTTAATTAAATCCCATTTGTTTATTTTTTGTTGTTGTTGCAATTGCCACAGAAGTCTTCTTCATAAAATCTTTCCCCAAGGTGATATATTCAAGTGTTTTCTCCACACTTTCTTTGACAGTTTTTATTGTTTCATGACTTAGATTTAAATCTTTTATCTGTCTCGAATCAATTTTTTTTAAGTGGTGAGAGGTGCAGGTCCAGCTTCAGTCTTTTACACATGATTATCCAGTTCTCCCAGCACCATTTATTGAATAGGGAGTCTTTTCCCCACTGTATGTTCTAGTTTGGTTTATCAAATACCAGATGGCTGTATATAGAACCTTCTCTGAAGAAGACAGACAAATGGCTAACAAATAAATGAAGAAAATGCTCACCATCCCTAATTATCAGAGAAATGCCAATCAAAACTACCCTGAGATATCATCTAACACCACTGAGAATGGCCCACATCACAAATTCTCAAAGCTGCAGAGGCTGGCCTGGATGTGGAGAGAAGGAACTCTTTTTGCACTGCTGGTGGGACTGTAAACTAATAAAACCTTTTTTTGGAAGGAAGTATGGAGAATCTTCAAAGAACTCAAATTACACCTCCCATTTCATCCTGCAATCCCATTACTGGGCATCTACACAGAAGAAAAAAAAATCCTTTTATCATAAGGGCATTTGCACTAGACTGTTTATTGCAGCTCAATTTACAATCACCAAACTGTGGAAACAGCCTAAATGCCCGCCAACCCAGGAATGGATTGACAAACTGTGGTATATGTATACCATGGAATACTATTCAGTATTAAAATAGATGAAGACTTTACATCTTTTGTATTAAACTGGATGGAGGTGGAACACATTATTCTTAGTAAAACATCACAAGAATGGAGAAAAAAAGAATCCAATGTTCTCAATTCTAATATGAAGGCAGTAGAGGAGCTAATAATATAAGGGGTGGGGTAAGGGAAAGAGGGAGTAGGGGGGTGGGTGGATCATGGTGTATGGAACACCTCTTGGGTTAGACTTTATCTAGCAAATGCAATCAGTATAACTTAATTCTTTGTACCCTCAATGAATCCCAAACAATAAAAAATAAATAAAATAAATAAATAAAAACAAATAAAGACAATTGCCTGACACCATATGGAAACAGGTTTAATTAAAGAGAAAGGTAATGCCATTAATATGTCTGAACTCTTTAACTATATCTGGTTGTCAGCGCTGGTAACAGTGGCATTTTGCCATTAGCTAATCACAGTAGAAAGTTTTTGAATTTTTTTTTGAAAATGCAATGGAGGAAGAGGGGTAGTCAGGTGTTTGCCAATTAGCAGACAGGTAGACTATAGACCTTGAATTTGGTAATGCCAAAAATATATTTTCATATACCCTGGTTAATAAACACAGTTGAATATGAGCTGTCCTCAGATGGTCACTTCTTGGAGAACACTCTTCCAATAACCAGAAAGAAAGTAGTGGTGGCAAGCTCTGTTATTGTCGTAGGTGTATTTACTAAGCGCAGAAAGTTATAGTCTGGCTGCTATTGTAAAACTGATAATGCGAATATCAGGAAGATACATATGTCATGACCAGAAGAATAAATGTGGGCTGGAGACCAACCCAGTAGAAATGAGAAGGGAACATCTCACTAGGTAGAGGATGAGTCAGTTGAAAATACCATGGAGGGCACTCAGAAAAGGTAAATCTCTGTGTGTGTGTGGGTGGGAGCTTTTTAACACTATTGCTAAAGTTCATAAACATTGAGAAGGAATTGGTGGATAGGATGTTCTGATAAGTAGTGCTTTCTGCGTAACTGAGCTTATATAAATTTTGGAGTAGGCTAACAGACATGTTTTAAAAAATAAATTAGCAAATTAGGTTATAAATTTTACATGGATTTACAAGTTTGACTTGGGGGACAAATGGAGTAATTAGGAATAATATGTTACATTTGAAGAGCCCATATGAAAACGTTAATATTGTACAAGTTTCTTTTTTCTTTTTTTTTTTTTTAATTATTTTTTATTAAGTCATAACTGTGTACAATGATTCAGGTTTGGAGTACAGTGTGCGGGCTTCCCATACAATCGGAGATATTTTTATCCACCTGATTAATGTAACATTCATGATATTTTCTCATTTACTATGTGAAAACAATTTTGATCCGTA
>CAUYRH010096437.1:0-18901 GCA_963574655.1 Perodicticus potto
TTTTTTTTTTTTTTTTTTGGAGACAGAGTCTCACTCTATCGCCCTCAGTAGAGTGCTGTGGAGTCACAGCTCACAGCAACCTCCAGCTCTTGGGCTTAGGCGATTCTCCTGCCTCAGCCTCCCAAGTAGCTGGGACTACAGGCGCCCGCCACAGCGCCCAGCTAGTTTTTGATGCAGTTCGGCCAGGGCCGGGTTTGAACCCACCACCCTTGGTATATGGGGCCAGCGCCCTACTCGCTGAGCCACAGGCGCTGCCCATTAATGTCAATTTTATCAAATTATCATTCAATGAACTTTCAACTAGAGTGGATCAAAAATAAATACACATATAAGAAACATAAGGGTATTTAGAGAACTAAAATCTCAAAGGAAGTCAATTATCCTACATAGTTGAAGGCATTTGACCATTTGTAAGTTTTGAAACCTTTTATTGGTAAGATTCAAGTTTTGAATACTTTGAGGTATTAAATCATATTTGTCCTTCTTTATATCAATTCTGTCAAACATCCTCTATAGATCCTACTTTTTAGCTGTAAAGGAAACTGTATGTTATCTTATATACTCTTTCTAAAATTAAACAAAATTACCTTTCAAAAATTTGATTGATAATGACAACTGGAAATTGGTTATTTTTGATTTATATTACGATAAAGGGAACGCTTATACATTTGTCCACAGAACTTATAAGTTGCCATTTCTTGATCAGATTCTGTGGACATTGTGGATTAAATGTCAGGGTGATGAGGTTCGGAGATGGTAGTAAACTTAGAAAAATTGAAAACAAGAAGAATTTTATTAGAATTCTACTGCGGTTGAAGTTTTTCCCCTTAATATTGTTAAGAATAACATATTTTCATTTTTATGTCCTACTTCAAATATTAGTCTTGCTAGCACCTATCCATAAGCATCTTCGTGACATAGATAACACAAAGATTGATTCCAGACATGTCAGATGCTGTGAAGACCAAGAAAAATTAATACAGAGTCATATGCTTAACTTTGTTTTCAAATCATTTTAATATTTATTAGTATACGTATATATGTATACACACAGAATTGTACAGAGGTATTTCTTATTCTCTGTTTCTAAATTATTCTTAAGGTGCCGATAATAAATACAATTCAGCAAATTGTCCCAGAAATTTTAGTGTTTGCTTAAACATGCATGATACAAAAGAGTTATCTCATGTGTCAGGGACTCATTTAATAGGATGATGACCTTGTTGTCATTATCAATATGAAAAAACCCCATCAGAGCTAGAATGTATGACTAAAAGTAAATAAAATAAATGTATATGGTATAAAAATCAGTAGTACATGATAATCTCAAAGCTAAACAATGCTATGTTTAATTATTTCCTTCTTTAATGTCTCAATGTGTTACAAAGAAAATCTTGCTAACTTCAGACTCCGAAACTAGTTTAGCATTCATAAATGAAATGCAGAGGTACAATTTACAAACATGCATAAATTGATTTTCAAAAATGGCGAGCACCATAATCACTTATTCACTACTCGAAGCTCCTGGTGAACAGATTAGAGCAAATCATGGCTTGAAGCTCCCTGGAAGGGGGAGTGAGGGAGACAGAGAGTAGCACCTAACAATGGAGGAATAAAACAAAGGGTCTGCTTCCCAGAAGTCCTTGGACAGGAGACGCCACCGTGGAGGGGTTAAGAAAAGCAATCCAAAATGAGGCTGACTGGAGTATGTACCTTGTTTCTGTCCATGGGATGCTAAGAAAGTTACTGAAAGATCCCTAGGTCTAGTTTGCTCATTTGTAACTTGGAAAACTGTTAGTATCTACCTTGTAGAATTCTTGGAATTGTTACTTGAATTAGAGAAGGCAAATCACTTAGCACAGCACCCAACTTAGTGGAAATTCTCAGTAAATCTAAACTACAATCACTCTCAGATATAAGGAATGGTCAGACTTTGTTGAATTTTGGGAGCCAGGATGAGACAGGATCACTTGATTCAACTGGCAATGGGGTTCCATTGAGAGCATTTGATTCATGTCTTTAGAGAGCAGACTGAGTGGTTTTCATCTGAACAGATTTATAAGACCAATAGTTGTAGCTTTTTATGAAAGAGAATACACAGGAAGGGAGAGTGCAACGTGTAGTCCTATCTTGCCTCATGTTATAGTTAAGCCTAGTAATTGAAGGTTATCTATGGTCAATTTTAAGTAGAAAGGGTGTCTCTTATCTTGAATCTCTTATATATTTCATCACAGCATTTGTAATTTCTAAAAGTTTGAAATCATATGTCACTACTGTATAAAATTATAAATTTTGAAATAAAACATGATTTGTTGTTAGGATTTTCTCTGATAAATTTTCTTCTAAATTTGCTATTGAGTATCCAAAGTGAATCTTAGGAAAGAGGGTAAAAGACTGGATAACTGATATTTCCTAGAGGAAAATAGGAAAATGTAGGGATGTGAAGTAGAAGACTTGTCATCTAGTTCATGTCGTCGTATATTTTAAGGAACTTCATGATGAAATCGCAGAGCAGATGCTCTTCATGGTTGAGAGAGAAGATTCCTGCTGTCATGGTCTCCGCCCAGACCAAAAGCAATGCAATAAAGGACGGATGTAGAGGTCAAGGTAAAGGAGGAAAAGGTAGTTCTCACTCATCCTTTCCAGCTTTCGCAACACATTTGATTCCCTCTCAACAAGTAAAATAAAGCATACAGATCTATATTTGCTAAAACACATTTATGAAATATGTGGAGTTTAATTTTCTTCTTGAGTTCATTTTAAAAGCACAAACTAAGCAATCTTTATTTCTCTACCTGCCAGTAGGAACACTTGGCGCATGCATTGGAAGTGGAATTCAGCTGTGAATAAATAAATGAAGAAGCAAATTGATCAGGTCAGTCAGTCTCTATGTGTTTGGAATAGCAATGCTCCTAATATTATTGCTTACCAGCCCGAACATGGATGTGAACATTTGCCGACTCTAGTAACCACTCTCCATTCAATGTCACTGAAGCAGAAAGCACAGGTGAAATGAATCTACTCGAGTGTATCTACTTTCTCCTTTCTAAAATAGAATAACTCTTTCCATCTCTGCATTTTTTATCTACAGATCCCAGGGCACTTTCCACACCCTAACATTTTTCTTCACTTTAGAGTAAAAACCCGGCAAAAGGCCAAAGCTATTAACTTCATTTTAGAGATGAAGAAACAAACACATGAAAGGTTAAATGACTTGCTCCACATCAAATGAGAGACCAGAAAAGGAACTGTGACTTGAAAACAGATCATCTAATCTTCATATGTGTAAGGAAAAGTCAGAAGGGTTTATGCAGAATCCTAGACATTTCTAATAGTTTGGCTTTGTGAATGCAAAAGTCTGTTCACTTCTGAAATATTGCTGGTTGTTTGAAAAGGCTTTTTATCAAAATAATTCGGAAGACATTTATAGATTGAGCATTAACAATAATCTAGAACACGATCGGTCGTAATTTGAATGAGTACAAACAAAATATGAGGATTAAATTATACAAAAGAGTTTTCATTGTTTTTCAGAAGAATTTTCCACGATGAAATGGAACTTTTCTTATTCTCTGCTTTTTTTTCTTTTTTTTCATGTCATTATCTTCTATGTATTCTGGCAGCAGGACAAACACAGTGAAATGAACTAAAATATTTTTCTTTAAAGTCTCCCATATTAGAAACTACAGTATGGACAACTAATCAGGATGAACTCCCAGCCTTGCTTAGAATGAATACATCTCAGCAGATTCCCTCTAAGGTGACTTTCTGCTCCAAGGACCCATAGAGCCACAAGCAAGCTTAGCATAGTGAGAAGAAATGGCTCTAGAGCTGTATGTTCTGCCTTAGTCTCTTCCTCAGAAGTGCTAAATTATTGATGAATACATTATACTAGGTCCTGGAATGTTCTTCCTATATGAACTGGAACGTGAATTGTTTGGCTCTAAATCTAAGTGCTGATGGTCAGCCAGTTGGGTTTGGACATGTAAGACCCAGAGATTCCTAGTTGGACTCATATCTGGACCCTCTCATTGGCTGACCCCAACAATCAGGAGCGACCTAGCCATCCTGAAGAGACTTCTGTTTACTTAAGTGCTGGTTTGGAGATATTTATAGATTTTAGAACAACTCAAAATGTGCTTTATGTAATAGAAAACATTTTTTATAACCCAAGGTGGACTGGAATCACCCCTCCAGCTTAGGGAGTAGCATAGTGTGAGATACCTAATATATGCGTCCCAGATAAGCCACATCATCCCTTTCTTCCCACTCTCTGAGAAGTTCTCAACGGCAGATGAATAGCTCTAGTGTCCTTTTACTTTGGAGACATTACCCAGGAATTCTCATCCTCTCAGCTAGGTTGGACAGGATTCAAGTCAGCACTAGAATAGAGCATGGGCTTTAGTTTTAATTCTAAGGTTTACGTATTTTCTATAGCATAGCATATCCAAATGTGAAATTTTTAACGCCCTTCTCAACTATATTCTATCACTTCATCAATATTAGTATCTCTAGCGATTGTTTTGAAATTATTAACGGCATTGCAAAGGAAGTACTTGGTGATGAGTAAGTAAATGGGGAGTTGTTTTTCAGACTGGATTAGTGGTAGTACATGGTTTTTAATTGCCAGTATTCTTATGATAAGCATATACATGTCATGTCAGAATATTAATTTCCATAGTGTTATCTATAGATAGTATTGGAAAATCAGCATTTCTGGAATAAACAAATGAAAATTCAGTCATAAAAGTTTATATATTGACCATATATTTGATTAGACAAATATTTAGTAATAAGGCTTCCGAAAAAATAATTTTGCATTCTAACATAGGCTAAAGTATAGACTGTATACCATGGACAACAAATTGAATGTGAGAAACTAGGGAAAGATTCTAGACTAGAAAAACTCAGACACTTTGCCTCATGCAAAAGGGCATCAAAATTATCACCATTTCCTTAGAAAAGAAGTGGAGAGTGTTTGACTAGTACATACATTTTTCACAATCTAGTGCATACAATCTGTATTATAAATTCCGTGTAGCTTATCTTTGAAGTGTTAGTCATTCTAAGACAAAATTTGTAAGTAAGTTCCTCAAACCTCTGACTTTTAAAAACACTTCAGAACTAAGGATATCTGAGTCAACAACAGACTTTAGATAACAAGAATGTATTAATAGTGTTTGTTCATTGTGATAAATGAACCATGCTAATAAAAGATTTTACGAACAAGAAACAGGTATGGAATACATGGGAACATTGTTCTATCTTCTTAATTTTTCACTTAACTAAACTTGTTCTGAAAAATGAATTATATTATTAAAAATAACTCCAGATAGTATAATGTACAGTTAAGAGAAGCATTAAGGACATTTTCCTATGTGAGGTCCACTTCCATCACTAGGGCTCCCAGGTACATGTAGATAAGACCAAGTCTGTAAGGCAATATTTCATTTATTTATGCCTATAGATTAGGAGAATGAATCATATTTTTTTCTGAGAAAGTTTTGGGAAGGAAAGGCTTTTGCACTAGACCCCCATAATTTAAAAAAGAAATCTTAAGAAAGTCCTATGACAATCCTCTGCCTCCCGGAAGATTGTGTGGCTCCTGTCACGAGGCCATCTTTACTTGGCAGGTTATTATCTACTCTGCAGCATTTTTCCCAGCTGTGTGACGCCTTCATGGTCACGTTCTCCCTGCTCAGTTTATAAAGAGGACTTGACCTACTGCACTCTGACCCAGCTGTCTAGCTGTTTCCTTAAGAGCAATTTCTTGTAGTTCAGCATCTTGTACAACCTAACATTATATTGATTTTTAAGAGCTTTTTCAATTTCAACTTCACCCTCCCACTCTTTTATATCCTAGTTTAGGGTCAGTGATGCCTGCTGAGAATACTGCAGGCAGAAGTATTTAGTCTGAACGCACCTGCAAACTAAGACTTCCTTGGGACAAGGAAGGGAGTTTGAAATTTCCTCAATTTCCTCCCTAAATGTTATTCTAATGTAGAACTGTTGTTGAGAAGAAACTGTTGAAAGAGAGTCAAGAAAAGAAAATAGAAATGAAATGAAGGTCTGGTTTAAAAAACTGAATTTTGTATTAGAGATGCTATTTTAAAACTCAAGACAGTTTTGACTTGCATTATGTGTATCCGAGACTTGGCTTCAGTGCCTTAACCAACTTATATTTTCTATTACTCTTAATCTATATTGAAAGCATACCCTGGCACTATGACTTCTTAGAAAAGTTCACAGTTCATTCAGCTCCCAACTTTTAATTTCCTCCAACACAAACGTGCCTTTATCCTTAAGGTCACAATATGTCAGACTATAGTCAACAATAAGTTATGATATACTTTAAACTAACTATAAGAGTGGAATTAGTGTGCTCCTAACACAAATAAACAAGTGATAAATGATTTTGGTGATGGATACCCAAATTATATTGATTTGATTAATATACATTGTATGTCTATATCAAAACAACACGGGGATACCTATAATTTTAAATTGCACTCGAATTTTAGGGATACCCTTACACAATTATTATGTACTCAAAATAAATAAATGTTAAGAATTAAAAAAATTAATTTTAAAAATTAAAAAGGCAAACATTAAAACAGAACTTTAGGCAGGAAGCGGGAAGAAGGGCTCAGAATAAAAGCTTTTTGAAAGCTGAACTAAGTAGACTTTCACTCTCATATCATTTACTAGAGGGATGTCACATGCTATTGACATTTAAGCAAAGGGTATGAGAAATCCAGGTTTTTAGCTAGGTATAGGGTTACCTATCAAAATAAATCCAAACTAAGAATCCTGGGTCAAATGTAGCCCTCAGCCTGTTTTTGTAAATAAAGTGTTATTGGAATACAATCATTCCTATGTATTGACATAAAGCTACTTTCAAAATACTTTGGCAAAGTTGAGGCCTAGCAAGAGAGAAAAGCCAAAAAGATTTACTCTCTGCCTCTTTCCAGAAAGTTTGCCAACCCCAGCTCCATTCTTGTTAGATCGTTTAGTTCCATATGTACACACCTCATGGGCCATTTTTCCTGAAAGAAATAATCAGGTGAATGAAAAACAGAAAAGGAGATGGTGATGAAAGAAAGACATAATGATATTTGAAGGAAAATATCAGTTTTATTGAACCAGAGTACGTGGGGAATAGCTTAGAATTCCTATTAGAATGTTGACTTAACTTTGATATCCCCAACTCCCTGTAAGCATCTAAATGAATCAAGCTCAAGTTTTTTTTTTTTTAATCAAAACAAGCCCTGAATATTCTCTTGTATAGGCTCTCACAGAACAGAATTCAACAGAAGAAATCTTCTCTTATTTCAAGCATTTCTCTAGCATTACTCACAGAAAACAGCTTTAGGCAGATGCAAGATTCATGATCTTTTCTAATGTCTCACCTATCTTTGCATTAAGCTGTTCCTTAGCAAATAAAGGAGAATGTAGTTAAGTCAGGAGTATCCAAATATTCCAAAAGTAAGAAGCATCATATTTGGATAATGTTCATATACTATTTTTCTTGAAAGTGAAACTGAGCAAAAGTCTTTTGAAATATGTTTATTCTGTTTTTGTTTTTCAAAAGTACAACTCCATTAATTAAGCACATCATGGCAAACTCATGTCATATGTCTCATTGCTAATTGTGAGAGCATGAGAAATTAAGGCATTATCTGAACACATACTTGACAAAAGAGGATATGAGGCAAAGCTTTATAAGCATATTGTTTAATTCTTTTTTTTTTTTTTTTTTTTTTGCTTGGGCCGGGTTTGAACCCACCACCTCCGGTATACGAGGCTCCCACCCTACTCCTTTGAGCCACAGGCGCCACCCTAATTTAATTCTTGATTTCTCTGTCTTTTTAAATAAATAGGTTTGTGTTTTTAGAGTATTTGCTATGTCTCCAGTTTTTGATGATCCTCATATCTGGATATCTGAGTCTCTGGTGATACCAGGTAAATTGTCCTCAGTAATTCCTTTGCATAGGCTTTCTATGCTTTTCATTCTTCTTCTTACTATCTAGGGACACCTATAACCCTTGTATCAGCCTACTTTGCACATTTCTTCTTTATTCTTTCTTGTACAACTTTGACTGACTGGGTTAGTGAAGAAGCTTTGTCTTCAAGCTCTGAAATTCTTTCTTGTGCTCAGTCTAACCTATTTTGAAGCTTTCCACTATGAACAGCTCTTTCATTTTGTTAAGTTCTGCTGCATCTTTTCCTATGTTGCCTATCTCTTTAGTGATTTTTTAAATCTTTTCTTTCATGTCCTGAAAGAGTATTTTAGTGTTTTTGTGTTAATTTTCAACTTTCTCTTCAATCCCATTCGTCTTATTCTGAGCCCTATTTCTGGTATTTCAATAATTTCCTTTTGGTTGGGGTCCATTCCTGTGGTTCTATTGCAATCTTTTGGGGGTGTTGAACTAGTGTCCTTTTTATGTTGTCAGATTTCTTTTGCTGTTTTCTCTTCATCTGAAACCTTTTATCTGAGTTCAGAGCAGATAGGTTTGCATTGTACCTGCTCAATTTTTCTAGGAAGTCTTCTATTTAAGAAAAAGAAGGAGAAGTCTCTAGGGAGTATTTTTGTGTCTTTGCTGGAGGGATTGGCCTGGTGGGAGAGGGACAGATGCACTGAAAGCTGTAATGCAACTGTTTTCCTACATCATCCCATTTCCCTGTGGTTGTCACAGTACAAATCAATACTGGGAGGTAATTCTACAGAGTAGTGGGTTTCTTACCAGGTTGGAAACTTTGGTGGTGGGCTGGTTGAGTCTCTTTCCATGTTGGTGGTTGGCATGGGAGTTTACACCACTTGTGCCTCTCTGCAATGATGGCTGCAGTTATGATTTGCAACCAGTAGCAAGGTAGGTTGCAGGACCTTGGTATGTGCCTGTGTGCATTGCAGGACCTTGGTCAGCAGCTGGTTGGTCAGGAGTTCTTGGCGTTTGCCTAGGAGCATTATGAGGCCTTGATGGGTGCCTAGATGAGTCAGGGAGACCTTTGCCAGTGCCTGGGTGGGGTGTGGGACTATGGCCAGTGGCAGGGTGGCTAATCAGGCCTCAGCAGCTGGGCTGCCCATGCCTAGTGGGGGTGGGAGATGTTCAATGCACTGCTAAAGTTGCAGGTGAATGGGGCTCTCCCACCAGCATGTCTGACTGTGGCAGCTGCTAATCAAATGGGAGTGGCAATATCAGGCGCAGTGGTTCACACTGTGATCCTAGCACTCTGAGTGGTCAAGGTGGGTGGATTGCTTGAGCTCACGAGTTCAAGAAAAGCTTGAGCAAAAGCAAGACCCCATCTCTACTAAAAATAGTAAAACTGAAGCAAGAGGATCACTTGAGCCCGAGCTGGAGGTTGCCTTGAGCAATGATGCCACAGCACTCTACCCAGGGCAACAGCTTGAGACTGTGTCTCAGAAAAAAAAAAAAAAATACTGTATCAAGACAGCAAGATGGTGGTGGAGATGTTTTGGGCGGAGGACACCTGCTCTGCTTAGAGCCCTGGGAGGCTGATGGTGGGGGACTCGGGGTTGCATGGCATCCAGTCCCAGTGCATGTGACAGCACCTCCTCTCCTCCCTCCCTCCCTGGCCTGGCAGGGATATTGGGGAAACGACTTCTGTAGAATTAACTCTGCTGTAGACTGGATGCTCTAGGGCTGAGAGATCAGAATGTACTTGTTGCAGTGACCTGGGACTGGAATCTGGCTGGACCCACTTTGCCTGCGCTTGGGTACAATGCTGCTGCACACTTTCTGAGTGGCTTTCTGGTCAACATAGAGGTCTTCTGTGGTCAGGGAGCCCTTCATGGCTCAGGTTGAGTGCCGCTGTGGGAGTGCAGAGCCTCCATGCTTCCCCCAGGTACGCTCTGGTCTTACGAATTTTACAGAGATCACCCACCTTTCTCTCCCCACTTTGGGCATCTCTGATCACTTCTTTAATGATTCCCTATGCCCCCTCTGGATTCATCTGTGGGTCAACCTCTACCCACAGCCTTTGATCCTCTCCGTAAGAGTGGTGAGGGCAGGATGCTTCTAGATTGACATCTTGGCCCTTGCATGCTCAGCTCAGCCTACTTGAAAACAAAATTTGTAAACTTTATTAACATATCAATTCAAAATTAGAACTATTACTAAATCTATTAGAAATGATAATTTCAGAAAGCTACACATTTTAATTTTTAAATAAAGCAATATAACTGTTTGTTGCTTTATGAAGTATTAGAATAAAAGTAAATAGCATTATAGGTATAAAATCATGGATGATTAAATATCATATGGATCTTTAAATGAATATAAGTGCATCAAAAATGTTCCTTCAAAACAACACTAGAAGTATAAGAAAAATAATCTACTAAAGATTGAAGTCTTAATAGCAGAGCCTTTATTTCCCTTGGGGATGTATAATATTTATGTTTATTATGTCTATTATAATGATGGAAAGCTAGAAACTATTCTGGAGCTCAACCATAATAAATTGGTTAAACAAATTATGAGACAGACATCCGATAAAACACATGCCATCACATAAAATCTATGCTAAGAAAGAAGACTTAATTACCTTCCAGATGGGCATTATGTCTTCCAGTGTAGACAGACACACTGCCTACTCATAACTACACTCAGCCTCCCCCTTCTTCCTTGTGAACATCATTTTTTCGGGTATCATGCATTAATGCCTTGGTCTTAGAAGTGCATGTGACCCTGATCTTGTCTTACTCAGAAATAAAATTCTACAATCTGGCCCAAAGGAAATCATAACAGCCTCTGTTTCCATGTTCAGATAAAATTGCTTGTTGACCACTATGTTCTTCCCTAAAATGTATTAAAATATTTAATAACAATAATATCATAGTCATAAGCACAAACACATAAAGCAAGAATCACATCAAAGTAATATATAGAAGGCACAGTTTAAAGTACAAGTGCATATTAATCCCTTTAATTTTTGTAGCAAAACTATGATATAAATGCTGTTGTAATCATTCCCATTTTATAGACTAGTAACAGTAAGAAAGAGACACAGGCAGCCATCCCAGTTTAGAGTGTGACTCTAATGAATCACACTATGCTGTCTGTAATACAAATCTATCTTGCATACCAATGGAGAGTAAATATTTTTAGGTAAAAAATATTTTATGTCTTTTTAAATTTCTAATTCTGTTTTTTTTTTTTACAGAAGTTTTTTCCTTTTCTATTTAAGAAATGGAAAAATGAGACCCAGAAAAGATGGAGACCATGTCTTTTGCCAAATGCCACTTTATATATCAGTAGCCAGTTGGAACTTAGACGTAGACTGGAGGTCTGAGCTTTAAAAAAAAACTATCAGCTGCCAAGCCTCTGGGGATGACACTGTGTCACATCCACACAGGAAAGTGTTTGAAGTTGGCGGGTTCTGCTAAAATAAAATCATTATAATCTATTAAGAAATAAGTTTGAAGGCAATGCTTTAAAGATATCACATTTCAGCCTCTCTTTATATCCTTATTAGTTAACAAAAATTCTCTTAGGTATACACATACATACATTTTATGTTTTTATTTTCACCATAAATGTGATGTTTGTAATGTAAAAGAAAAAATTTCACCAGAAAGTTGAACAAGCAAGAAAGACATCATTCAAGCCAACTGCAATAAAAAGAGAGAGACTTGCAATGGGGCAGAAAAATTAAGCTCAACTACACTGAAACAAAAGACAGGAGGATTTTTAAAAGGCGAAGTGAGCTAGTGGAAATGGAGGATATTTGGGGGAGATCTGTTAATGCAATTAGGCCATTTGTGTTTGCTAAGTGTCACTTATTAAACTTAGGCCCTTATGATCCCAGAGAGACTCGGTGATAAGGACCCTATCTCCTGCCATGATTACATTTAAAAGAGAAGTCTGCCAGGTCTTCCAGAAAGACATTTTTGAATTGTGGAAGACACACACCTCAAAGGGACAGAGAAAGAATTTACAATTGCAAGTTTTCTAAAATAAATGCTCTATAAAAAGGAGGTCAAGGTCCTATGCTCTGGAAGACAACTGACTAAAGTTTAATCGAGTTGAAGGCAATGTTAAGACTGCTTTGGTTAGTAGAAAATTTGAAAAATGCATCAGTAAAAATAATAATATTTCTTACCCGTATTTATTCTGCTTTCAAAAGAAAATGTCCTTGTTAAAATACTGGTATTTGCCCTTTCAGTGGTTATGCATTATTTATTTATAAATTATAATTTTTTGTCATAGATGCAATTTTATAGTCATTTCCATCCAACTCTTGTCAGAAAACAAGTAAAATCAGAAGAAAATATGCCTATAATTACTACTGTAGTAACAGTAAAAACCATACACATAAATAGCAAAACCATACATATAAATGATAAGATTTTTACATGTCAAGTATTATGCTAAACTCTTTATTTAAATAGGCTGAATTCATTTTCCCCAAACTATGTGCTATTTTCATCTACACCCTACTTTTTTAAATGAGAAAATTGAGGCTAAAAGACATTGAGCAACTTACTTGGAATTATACAGCTAGCAGTTAGTTTTTATGATTTAACTGAAGTCCAAGCTGTCTGACTCCGATGTCCGAGCTGGTAACCTTTACACTCCATTGCCTCTGATCAATTCTTTGTGCACTTTACAACACCATTATTTTGCTTTGGAATCATGATGTTGCCACCCCCACAGGCCCAAACCCCTTAAATTACATTCCAAATAGTTATATTTTCTATTCCACATAAATAGAAGGTTTAAAAATGTGTCTATGAAAGCTTTGAAATGTTCATTTTGGATTTAGCATGAGAAATTTAAATGTGTCCTTTCTAGCAACGTAAAACTATCTGCCTTCTCCTTGGTTTATAAGTGAAATCTCTAAGATACAATTCAGCTCCTAAGAGATGCTGTTTACTAGCGTACAATCCCAATCCAAAAGCATCTTTGTTTCTTTTCTCTATGAATGTAATTCACTGTAAGAAAAGCTAATTATGACGTGTATTATACTTCAGTCCAATTTAGTAATTTCCAATCCAGGATCTTAGAGAAATATCAAGGATCTTGACAAAATGCTACCCAAGTTTTCAATAAAAATTAATTTAAATTAATTTTAAATCAGTCTGATGTGTTGCCTGGAAGGTGTTGTGTTAAATTCAACATTATGAGCAGTAGTCAAAACAACTTAGAGGTATGCTGGTTGTTCCTGTTGCTCGGTTTTAGGAACTGAGCTAGATGCTGTGGATGAGAGAAGATGAAAAAGAGGCTCACGCAGCTAAAATGTTTTAAAGAGAAAGGAATCAGGCACATGGCCCCTGACAAGGAGGTTGCACATTAGTAACAAATCTATTAAAACTCGGGACAATTTCATGAAGGGCATAGACTACCTCACCAAAAGACCTGGCGGGAAGTGTAGGTAGGCTGCAAAACGAATCTGACACCAGAAACAAGATAGCTATGAACTGAAATTACTATCTGTCAACATTGGACCACATGGTCACCTATCACAAACTGCAGTATACCTGGACATGCCACTCCAAGCTCTGACTTGACTTCACCCAAAGTGGCTGCTTCTCCGGTTCTGACTTCTAAGTTATGGAGGGAAAGAATGTACCTGGCATAACTGGGGCCCAGGGTTCATCCATGTCCCAGTTGGCTGTAACAGGGCGGGTGAGAGCTGAGGCTTAACTTTCATTTACCAATAGTTACTGGGACAAGCAATGCGAAGAGAGGACATAGGACAACTCTCTAAGAGTTGGGTATTAACAAAGGACAAAATCTTCAGACAGAAAATTTGTATATGTTTGTGCAATCTGCACCGTAGAATGTGGTAATAACTATGCAAGACAAATAGACACTTGTTATGATAGTGAACAGGTAAGATATCTTGTATGTGTCACATATATTTATATATAACAGCAATGAAAATATTTAATAGGAAATTCAAGATGCTAATTCAAATTGAGGTTGTGAGTTTTTTATATAAAGTTAGAGCATTTAAAATTAACCTCAATGACTCCATATTGAGCCTCAGAGTTCAAACCTTCTATAACAAACTCTTATTTGACAGTGTGAATGTTACCTTCTTTGCATTATTATTATTAACATTGCTTAATATTTCGATGTAACAATCATCTGATTTCTTTTCTGAATGTATTTATCTTCATCCATTCTTTTCGAGGTTTTTGTTTCTAGTCCTTATCTTAATAAACACTGTTATCATTATTAAATTTTAAGCCTTTTTAATTCTGCGAAGGCAAAAAGTGGAAACCTAATAAACACCTATTTATGTAAAAATTAAAAAAATTAAAAAAAAATTAACCTCAATGTAGAGATTAATATCATTTGTTCAGCACTTAATTTATGTTCCTTGTTAATGTATGTCAACCATTGTTAAGAAATGTGGTTGCATGAATAGTCTCATGTAATTTGTAGAACACCAGCATAAGGTAGATACTTTTATTTTCCTCATATCAGAGAAAGGGTAACTGACTTTTACAGAGACTAAGAACTTACTAGAGTCACACATCAAGTGAGGGAAAGAAGCAAGACTCTCACCTATATATTTTTTTTAACTGCAAAGTTAATTGTCTTAAACACATAGTGAACTACTGTCTTTCAGAGCCTAATGGTGGTAGAATATTGTTTGAAAGACTGGGTTTTAATATTTCTAGTGGAAGACTGCAAGAGAAAAGATAAACAAATGATACACTTCTGGAGATTCAAGGGACACAAGTTATTTTCTTTGGCTGAAGCATGGCACACATGAGGAAAAGGAGAGAGAAATCAAACTGAAAAGTAAATCTACTCCTGTGCATGGTGGGCCATAAAACCCGTATTGGGCAGGAGAGAAAATGAACTGAAATGGCTCTTGAGGAATTTATGATGGTGATGCATAAGGTTTACAGGGTGGGTTGGGAGGGAAAACCATTGCATTGTCCTGAAAATATCATTTGTGCAGTCCACTTCATTTAGTTGCTATAAATAATAAGCATCTTTCAATCACCCGTGAATGAACTTGTGTATACAGTAGATCAACTAAACTCTAAAAAATAACGTTAAAAGCTGGCAAAATAAATGAGTGGTAAGCAGAAGGTATCTATGACTGTTTTTTTCAATCTATTGTTACTGTTTCTGAGAAAAACCTAGAAGAGTAACAATAATAAAACACTTGTAGAAAAATACATCTCTGAAATACTCTACTCCTTATCCATCAGAAAATCCTGTTTCACGCTTCCCCTAAATTATAGCCCACACCAATAGTTTTTCTTTTTCCCCTTGTCCAGAACTTCGATTATGACCCAAGCCATCATCAACTCCTACATTACCTTGCTAAGCTGATTTCTTACCTGCCAGTTTCACCCTCCTCCACTTTTATCCATTGTTTTACAAAAGAGCCAGAGTAATGTGTTAAAAAACATCTGCCAGATTAAGTTTTTTCCTAGTTAAAATTTATCCACGGCTTAAAACTTAGACTAACATCCCAAATCTTTGGACTAGTCTGTGGTAGTACACAAGATTCCAACACTCCCTACCTTTCCAGCATCACATCTGTCATTCTTTCTTCTCTGCCTCCCCTGTTCCAATGCTTACCAGCTATGCTGGCTTCTTATTAAATACCCCATCGTCTTTACCAACTCAGAATTTATCCCTTAATTGGACCACCTTCATTTCTCCTTAGATGGCTATGTTTTTACATCTTCAGAATCTTGTATCATCCTATCAGAGACTTACCATCATCACTGATTAAAAATAGGTCAACTTCCTTCTTCAAGTTATTAGCAATCATAAGGAGTAGTCATTGATGGATAAAGAGCAAAAGCTTCTGCAAAGCATTCTAGATCAAGGAAAGAGCATGCCCAAAGATCCCTACACAAGAGTGCACTTATAGGGCTGGAATATTGTTGCAAGGGTAGGACTACAAAGTAGGGGGAAGGTAAGAGATGCGATAGAAGAAGTTAAGTCAGGTTCTTCACGACTTTATGAGGCAAAACAGTATATGAGGCACTATTTTGAACAAGGCAGTGATGTGAGAAGGAAAGCAATGGAATGTTTATAGCAGAGAAGTGACAGAGTCATAATTGCACTCTAGAAAGATTAAGGGCAGTCATGTAGGTAAAGCAAGCAAGGCTGGAGGCAAGGAGAGTGACAGGCAGGAGACTGTGGTATGCTCAGCTAAAATGAAGAGCTAGCAGGGGATTACGTAGGCAGCAGAATTAATCGTTGGGAAATTATTCATCAATTAGGGATCTATTTGCACTCTTGACACTTCTATTAGCAAGACAAATCATTTATTTCAGTAAGATGTTTTCCTTTGGCTAAAGCAATTAGTGGTTTAATTAAACAAGTAGCTCTATTCTTATAATGAGAAGGTCCTAACATACATATCTTAGATGTTGCAAATAGACTGATACATTTTATTTTTAAGAGCTAAATGGGAGAAAGCAGTTAACCTTCTATCCCGTAGGAAAAATAACACAAAGCATGGTTTCTAAGACAGGGATTTCAGAGCAGTGAGTTAGGTCAGAGTAGTTTAATCCACAATGAGAACCCATATTCTCCAAGTGAGCAAATTGCTGAAAGGCACTTAGAGTGAGCAGCTGAGCTATGTTATTGTTGTCTGGGAGATTTTTCCTCACGCTTGTTTTTGAAGGTTTAATAATGTGATATCTCACTTCTGAAAATTTCTCTAGTTGGCACACATAAATAAAACATAAATGGGAATTAGAAATCAGAATCTTAGAAAGGATAGAGAAGCAAGTCTTCTTATCAAAAAGACCAATAAAGTTTCAACTATGAAATGGACAAATAAAAAGATGAGTTTATTTTAAATTGGAACATAATCAAGCTGATTTTTAGTGGCTAATAACATTGAATTCTATGATAGAATTTCTATAGTAATACATGAATAACTGGCCAAATAGAGTATCTTGCCGAAATATCAATTCTTTTAGGTAAGCTTGCAATAAAAAGTGCAAAGCAAACAATTTACTCATACTATCTTGGACAAAAATTTTAAATACTGGTAATCTATATAAATGTTATACCATAAGCATTGAAAAAATAAGAGGTAGAAAAAAGGGCTGAATATTTATAAGGAATTCTGAGAAGTCTGAGTAGACTTCTTAATGCAATGTAGGTGTGAAAACAGGCCATAAGGGTAACCAAATCAAATTTAGTAGTTTTAGTAATGAGGCACTCTAGAATTACCGAGAGAAAAACCCAAGCTCTAATTCTTTTTTTCCACATCAATTCATTTTGCCTGTTCTAGAACTGGCAACTCTCATAACTACCTGATAGGAATATGGACTGATTACTTTAAAAGTAGTTTTGGTAGGTTTTCATAAAAATAGATTTTATAAAATTTATGTAATATAAATTAATAAATGTTAATTTAGTAAAATCGCTGTGACAGAGCAATTTCATTCCTTAGTATTTTAAAGATAGAGGATATATATATATGCTGAAAATAATAAATCATGTATAGAAAAGTTTAAAGCAACTTTATGAGAACATTCTAATTGTCGACAGTAAAGGAATAAACACATTTTACAATATATAGATAATGAAATATTAATCATATTAAGTATGAACAACTGACAGGTGAAAGAACATAGATGCATTACAAAGTCATCATGCTGCAAAAAATAAGCTAAACATAAAATAAGACATACTATATATGATACTTTCACTTATAAGGGGAGCTGAGATGCCTTGTATATTGATAGCACTGTTGCAGAAGTCCTGGCCTCTGCAAAACTTACTAAATATGGGTAGTTCACTTTATGGAAATTTTGCCCGAACACCTCTTGTATTTACCTGGATGGATTTGGAGAACATTCTCCTAAGTAAAGTATCTCAAGAATAGAAAAGCAAGGATCCCATGTGGTTGTTACTAATCTGAAAATAGTAGATCAGCAACTACAGGCCCAAACTAGAGGAAAACACAATTAAATTCATGAAGGGAGGGAGGGGGGCATGGTAAGTTCCCATCTACTGGGTGCAATGTAGGGGTATATGGCACTTCCTAGGTACAGGATTCCACTGCAACTTGACTTTGGACTTTACCTTACAAATGCAAATAATGTAACCTAATCCTATATACCCTCATATTAGCCTGAGAAAACAAACAAAACAATAATAACAAATCTATGAATGAAAATAAAATAGAGCCCTTCACTGACAAAAAAAAAGAAAAAGAAGAAGGAAGACCTTTAAACAAATAGGACATTGGTTAGCAGTATTCCAGGTCCTTACTCGTAGAAAATGAACCTTGAATTATTTAGGCTTATAGGGACATGAGGTGTCAAATCTACTCTAAAATAGTTAGAAAAAAATTACATTTGTATCTCTATAGAGAAAGAATCATAAAGAATATAGAGAAAATATAAACAATGGGTGAAAAGGAGGAGTATATAAGAGTTCTTTGTATTATTCTTGTAAATTAAATTTAAACCAAAAGAAAAAGTATCTTTGCCCCCTAAATAAAGTGATGAATGATGTCAAAGTTCTGCAGTCTTTATAAAATACTCCAGAGTTAAGTTGGGCTTACTCTCTTTCAAAAATATAGATATTCTAGTTTAGCTATCATAGGTATAAGCAGAATTTCAGATAGGCTTCTGTGGACTGTATGTCTTTGAGGCCACATGGTTGAGTCTTCAGAACGGATGTATAAATGGTATTTCATGTTTTGGACAATAGCTTTAAAGAATGATGATTATGGCTCGGCGCCTGTGGCTCAACGGGCTAAGGCGCCAGCCACGTACACCTGAGCTGGCAGGTTCAAATCCAGCCTGGGCCCGCCAAACAACGATGACGGCTGCAACCAAAAAATGGCCGGGCGTTGTGGCAGGCGCCTGTAGTCCCAGCTACTTGGGAGGCGGAGGCAAGAGACTCGCTTGAGCCCAGGAGTTGGAGGTTGCTGT